>SJYA01001955.1:2790404-2885082 GCA_006410615.1 Neotragus moschatus | reverse complement strand
GGGAAGGGGGGGGGTTGGGGGGGGGTCCTCTTCTCAACCTGATAAATTTCTTAGTATTTTTTTTAATATATTGGATTTTGTATAATCTTCAGTTTGGAATGGGGATAAACTTTTTCTTTAAAAGGACACAAATCTGAGGAACTTTCTGGAGTGATATAGATGTTCCATATCTGGATCTGATAATTACACTGATGTATAATAGGTAAAATTTGGTAAGTTGTACCTTTAAGATTTGTGTATTTTACTATATGTAAATTATGCTTAGTAAAAATACATAAAAATTTTTAAACAGATCAGTGTTCATAATTTAAAAAGCTACAAAAGTTTTAACAAATAAGCCTAAAACTTTTACAGAAAATTTTAAAACTGAAACTTTGTTGAATGCTAAGTCACTTCAGTCGTGTCCAAATCTGTGCAACCCCATAGACGTCAGCCCACCAGGCTCCCCAGTCCCTGAGATTCTCCAGACAAGAACACTGGAGTGAGTTGCCATTTCCTTCTCCAATGCATGAAAGTGAAAAGTGAAAGTGAAGTCACTCAGTCGTGTCCGACTCTTAGCGACCCCATGGACTGCAGCCTTCCAGGCTCCTCTGTCCATGGGATTTTCCAGGCAAGAGTACTGGAGTGGGTTGCCATTGCCTTCTCTGGCAATGAATAACTATAAAAATAATTAAATAAGGCTTGGGTGTCCCTGGTGACTCAGGCTGTAAAGAATCTGCCTGCATTACAGGAGACCTGGGTTCGATCACTGACTGAGTCAGAAAGATCCCCTGGAAAATGGGATGTCTGCCTACTCCAGTACTCTTGCCTGAAAAATTCCATGGACAGAGGAGCCTGGTTGGCTATAGTCCATGGGGTCGAAAAGAGTCAGATATGACTGGGTGACTCACGCTTTCATATAACTTATTAATGAATGGTGAGATCTAATGGTGAGATTTAATATGTAAATTCTCCATATTAAAAGTTAAATGCAATTCTAATGAAAATCCAATACATGTTTGTCGTGGAATTTGCCAAATTGACTTTAAAAATCACATGGAAGAAAAAAATAGAAGAATTGGCATCTTAATTTTGAAAAATAATAGGGGGAATTGCCATACCAGATCTCATAAATATTAACATATTACAAAATTATTGATTCCATGAGGACACAATCAGCGAAATCCAGTTAGGACAACCGGACCACAAAAAGACAAAAGATACAGTTTTTTCAAAAAATAAATAGAAAAAAACAAGCAAAATACAGCGAGAGTAGAGTTTTTTGGTTGTTTTTGTTTTTCAATATTGCTTATTTCTAGAGATACATATAGAAATGGTGAGGATGAAATAACTCTAGAATTTGCTTCAAAATAATCTGGAGTATGCCAAGAAGAGAAGACGGGAGTATAGCTGAAACAGGTTTAGCCACAAATTGATAATTGTTAAAACTGAGTAACAGGAGGTTTTCCCTAGTGGTCCAGTGGCTGAGGACTCCATGCTCCCATTGCAGGGACCCCAGTTCAATCCCTGGTAAGGGAACTAGATCCCACATGCCACAACTAAAGATGCCGCATGCGGCAATGAAGATCAAAGATCCCATTTGCCCCTACTAAGACCTAGTGCAGCCAAATAAATAAGTAAAACATTTTTGAAAAAACCTGACTGACAGGTTCACGATACATATATACATGCATGCATGCGTGCTAAGTTACTTCGTGCCTGATTCTTTGCAACCCAATGAACTATATAGCCCACCAGGCCCCTCTGGCCATGGGAATTTCCAAGTTAAGAACGCTGGAGTGGGTTGCCATGCCCTCCTCCAGGGGATCTTCCTGACCCAGGGGTCAAAGTTGCATCTCTTGTGTCTCCTGCATTAGTGGGAGAGTTCTTTACCACTAGCACCACCTGGGAAGCCCATGTATATACATATTCAAACATATATGCATTTGAAATTTTCCACAATTTTTTAAAGTGGGATACTGGCATAGAAATTTTGTTAACAACAACAAAAGATCAGTAGAAGAACTTAAGAGTGCAGACACAGACCCATGGATATCAGAATTTAGTAAATGCTGAGTAGAATTTCAAATCAGATGGAACAAATAATGGATTGGGGATATTTGCTTTTCATTTGGGGAAAATATTATGTTAGATTTTTATCCAATACTACTTATAAAAACAAATTTCAGATGAATTAAAACCCTAAAGATATAAAATAATTAAAATTAAAATTTAAAATTAAAATTTTTCCGCTAAAAAAATGACATCACATAGGAAATTTTAAAGTAAAGGAAAAAAACTAAGACACAAAACTTTAAAATTCTGTTTGACAAAAGAAAAGCAAACGGAGACTTCCCTCCTGGTCCAGTGGTTAAGAATCCACCTGCCAGTGTACAGGACACCGGTTCAATTTCTGGTCCAGGAACTAAGATCCCACATGCCTCAAGGCAACTAAACCCCTCTGAGCTCATGAGCTCTAAAGCCCCCTTTGCAACCAGAGAAGCCACCACAGTGAGAAGCCCTTGCACCACAACTAGAGAGTAGCAATGAAGACCCAACACAGCCATAAATAATAAAATTATTTTAAAAAAATCTAATATTTCCCAGACATCTAACAAAATGCAAACAACAAAAAAACCCTCCTAAGAATCAGTGATAAGAGGACAAAACCTCAGTGGGAGTGGGAGTGGGAGGGAAGGCATTTCCTAGAAGAAGTAACAAAACTGGCCATTCAGACATGAAAAGATGCTTGGTCTCAGCAGTAATGCTGAAATTTAATTTTAAGGTTAATGAAACAAAGAAGTGTTGTCTTTCACCCATCAGATTGACCAAAATTAAAAGTGTGATGGTATCAATAATTTACAAGGTAACTCAGAAGATGGGCGAATGGATGGGTTCAGCTGTTTTAAAGGGCAACTTGGCAACATCTATTTAAAATGTCAAACATGTGTGCCCTGCAACCTAGAACTTCTATTTCTAGATTTAGTTCCAAGAGACACACTTCTCAACTTTCACATGAAGACACAGTCACTGCAACATTTACTGAGTGCCTACTATGTGTCAGTCACTGTGCTAAGTGAGGGGATGCAGTAGTGAAAAGACAGACAAAAATCGCTTGTCTTCAGGGAGCTGACATAATAGTGGAGAAGACAGACACTAAACAAGGTAAATAAATAAGTAAATATCTCATAATAGGTGATAAATGCAAAGCTGTCTGCTCACCAGGCCCCTAAGGGTGGATGAAAAGAAGAGGAGAAACAGAGGGTTGGACAGAGACAAAGGGAGGACAGGGCCTGCCTAGGCTTTGGCTGTTCACTGACCTCCAGGTACATGCAGAGCCATGGGTAGGGAAGGTAAATGTGCTTGTTTTATACTAGAAGAGAAGGGGTATCAAAGCTGTGCTGTGTTCAGGGCCTACTAGGCAGAAAGTTCTCAGTGAATGAATGAACCAATGCCAGAAGGCTGGGTGCAAGAACTTTCTAAGTCCTCCCAAATTAACAAGAGGTAAGCCTGGCCCCAGAGAGTCCTTCTGCATCCACTAATATGGTATGATGGGTCTCAAGTTCCCATTATTTATGAATAGGAGACATCAAGGTCTGAAATCACCAAAGTAGAATTTTAGACCTGAAAGAAACACAGATACATCTGGTTGGCCCGATTTCAGTCATGACTCTTTTGGTCTTATCCATGTACAAGGGTAAATATAAATGGGGTAGTTCAGGGACATTTGGATGAAGACCTGAAGAAGGAGGAGTAAGTTATGCAGATATCTTAAGGAAGAGTGTTCTAGGCAGAAGGAACAGCCAGTGCAAGGGCAGGAGCAGAGAGGAATGTTATAGAAATAGCTAGGAAGTCAGGGTGGTTGGTGGCAAAAGAAATGGCAATCCACTCCAGTATTCTTGCCTGGAGAATTCCATGGACAGAGGAGCCTGGCAGGCTCTTTTCCATGGGTCGAAAAGAGTTGGACACGATTAAGGGACTAACACACACACAGGGTGGCTGGATCAAACAGAAAGGAGGAGAGTTTCAGGAAATGAGGCCAGAGATATTCCCAGGCAGGATGCAGATCAAGTGGGCCTTAGTTAGGAAATTCATTTTTACTCTGAATAAGGTGGGAGTCCTGGGAGGGTTTTGAGCATTAATTGATTTATTCTCTACTTCTAATGGGATAACTCTGGCTGCTATGCTGAAAACAGGGGGATGGGGAACAAGAGTGGAAATAGGGATATCAATTAGTAGGCTGTTGCATTGTAGTTGTGAAAAATTGGAAACCCCCTAACTGTCCATTAGTAGGGGTGCTATTTCAGTAAACTGTCTATAGGATGGAACACTAAGCATCAGTTCAAAAAGAGTTTGATAGATCTGGACTGATAGGGAGGTATCTTTGAAGCACATTATTGAGTTAAAACACAAAGTGCTGAACGTGGGTTTGTTTTTTTTTTTTCATTATGAAGCCATTATGGTTTTTTTTTTCTGGACCTTAAGTATTTTTTTATTGAAGTATAATTGATCATTATATATATTTTTTAATATGCAAAATAGTGCAACACTTTTCCCACAGGTGTGAAGAAGTAATAACAGCTACCACTTACCTGGCACTTACCAGGCACTCTTTGAAGTACTTTGTGCGTAACTCATTTCATCCTAACAATAACCCTGTAATGTATGTAATGTTGTATTTCCATTTTATAAATTGAGGAAATTGAGTTCTCAGGGAGTGAGAACTTCAGAGGGAAGGAACTAAACAGGACACATGGATAGAAACAATAATTGGAGATTTATCTTTAATTTTTTAAAAATAATATATCCATGTATTATTATTTGTGTGCTTTGAGTTTATTATTTCTTATAATGGAAGAGGAAAGATGTCTTCAAAGGAGAAGTATAGGAAGCCAAGCTCTGTATTTAAAAAGTGAGAAGGAAAGACCCAACTTTTTACTCCAACCTCTTCCAAATCTTCTTCATTCCATGTCTGTCACTCCCTCCACCATCCCAACCCATGGTCACCAGGCCAGAAATCCGGACCTGCCTTTCAGCTCAGTGGAGACCGCTTACCTCATGGAAAATAGACAACAGCTGGTCATTGGCTCTAGGTGGCGGCATAACCTCTAGGCGAGGTGGTTGTGATCACCCAGTGACACCCCCTGGAGAAGTTTGCAAGTGTGAGCCATTGGTGGCAGTCATCAGAAGGATCTGTCTTCTACAGCTCCCATTCAACCAAACACAGGGAGCTCTGTGGGTGTCCTGGTCTCTTCCTGGCTGATGTGGAATCCATTCTGGAGGAAGAATTACAGACACCTCATTGTTATTGTTCAGCTGCTAAGTTGTGTCTGACTCTTTTCAACCCCATGGACTGTAGTCCACCAGGCTCCTCTATCCTCCACTATCTCCTGGAGTTTGCTCAAATTCATGTCTGTTGAGTCAGCCCATATTTGGTGGCCCTGCACATCATGGAATATAACTACGAGTTACAAGGCTGTGATCCTTGAAGACACTTTGTGTGTTAGTCACCGACTCTTTGTGATCCCATAGACTGTAGCCCATCAGGCTCCTCTGTCCATGGAATTTTCCAGTCAAGAATACTGGAGTGGGTAGCCATACCCTTCTCCAGGGGATCTTCTCTACACAGGGATCGAACCTGGATCTCCCAAGTTGCATGGGGATTTACCATCTGAGCCACAAGGGATGACACCTTGGCACACAGCACTTAAATTAGCACACAGTAATTAAAAGCAATGAACTATAGGAAACAACCAAGCATCCATCAGCTGATGAATGGATAAATAAAATATGGTAAATCCATACAGAGGCATAGTATTCTTTAATAAAAGGAATAAAATACTGATACATACAACAAAATAGTTGAACCAGAAACATTATACTAAATAAAAGAAGCCAGACTCAAAAGGACAAATACTGTATAATTCCATCCATATGAAATTTCCAGACTAGGCAAATTCAGAGACAGAGAAAAATGAGTGGTGCCTTTGTATTCTTCACTTCCCTTGTGGCTCAGCTGGTAAAGAATCTGCCTGAGATGTGGGAGCCCTAGGTTCGATCCCTGGGTTGAGAAGATCCCCTGAAGAAGGGAAAGGCTACCCACTCCAGTATTCTGGCCTGGANGAGAAAAATGAGTGGTGCCTTTGTATTCTTCACTTCCCTTGTGGCTCAGCTGGTAAAGAATCTGCCTGAGATGTGGGAGCCCTAGGTTCGATCCCTGGGTTGAGAAGATCCCCTGAAGAAGGGAAAGGCTACCCACTCCAGTATTCTGGCCTGGATAGTCCATGAGGTCTCAAAGAGTGGGACAAAACTGAACAACTTTCACTTCACTTTCACTTTTGTATTCTTCTCGAAGTTGGAAAATGGAAATCACTTGAAATTCCATCCTGCACATTTGCAATGGACCCTGGCCTAGGTCAAGGTACTTTAATATTGGAGACTTTTTCCTATTAAAAAAAAACTTTCTAAATTACAAAAACTATATATGCTTATGCATCTCTTCAGAGAAGGCAGTGGCACCCCACTCCAGTGCTCTCGCCTGGAAAATTGCATGGACAGAGGAGCCTGGTGGGCTGCAGTCCATGGCGTCACTAAGGGTCAGACACGACTGAGCGACTTCACTTTCACTTTTCACTTTCATGCATTGGAGAAGGAAATGGCACCCCGCTCCAGTGTTCTTGCCTGGAGAATCCCAGGGACGGGGGAGCCTGGTGGGCTGCCGTCTATGGGGTTGCACAGAGTCGGAGACGACTGAAGCGACTTAGCAGCAGCAGCACCGTGCATCTCTTATGTCTCCTGCACTGGCAGGCGGGTTCTTTACTACTAGCGCCACCTGGGAAGCCCATAAACATACAACTATTTGGTTAACTGTCTGTTATAATGAACAACTGGATAGTTGCCATATTTTTGCTATAANACTGAAGCGACTTAGCAGCAGCAGCACCGTGCATCTCTTATGTCTCCTGCACTGGCAGGCGGGTTCTTTACTACTAGCGCCACCTGGGAAGCCCATAAACATACAACTATTTGGTTAACTGTCTGTTATAATGAACAACTGGATAGTTGCCATATTTTTGCTATAACAAGTAGCACTGCTAGAAACATCCTTATACCTACATGTCACACGTGTTAAGAGTTATTTTAGAACATATATAAAAAAATAGAATTGCTGGGTCATAGGTTGTGGGCATCTTCAATTCTACTCTGTAACAATAATTTTTTTTTTCCCCAAAGTTATTCTGTATTCTTTTTTTTCGATTGCCTTTTAATCTATTTTTGACTGTGCTGGGTCTTTGTTGCTGTACAGCCTTTCTCTAGTTGCAGTGAGCAGGGGCTACTCTCTAGTAGAGGTGCATGGGCTTCTCATTGTGGGGGCTTCTCTTGTTGCAGAATACAGGTTCTAGGCGCACTGGCTTCATTAGTTGTGGCACACAGGCATAGCTGCCCCATGGCCTGTAGAATCTTCCCAGACCAGGGATCAAACCGATGTCCCCTGTATTGGCAGGCGGATTCTTTACCATTGGACCACCAGGGAAGTCCCTATTCCATATTCTTGAACCATACTTGATTTTATCCAATTTTCCTCTGCCAAGGTGAGGGAGATGCTGGCAAGCAGGCAGCACCATTCCCTCCAGTTCCTGCACTGGATTGATGGTTTGCTTTCTGAGAGTCGATTGAAAGGAGCTCTAGAAGTCAGTCAAAGGCAAGATATTTACCAAAGTTTAGGACATCATTAAAAGAATCTGGAGGGAGGAAACAAGATGGCAGAGTAGAAGGACTTGAGCTCACTGACTCTCAGGAAAACACCAAAAATAAGAACTAACTGCTGAACAATCATCGACCAAAAAAAGGACAGATTTTCTCATTTGCCAATCTGATGGAATTTCAGATTTGCCAATTTGATGAATGTGAAATGGAATCTCACTGAAGTTTTCATCTGCATTTTCGCTGATAACTAGTGGGGTTGAGCATCTACCTCAGTCTCTGTGGTTTATTGGCCACTCGTTTCTGTTCCTCTTTAGCATCTGCACAAGGGATTTCTGCATTTTTCTTTTGTCTTTATCATACTGACTTCCCAGCCTTTTTTCTTATGCATGGTATTTAGAGTTGAGATGTCACAAATCTAATTTTGTGTATCTTTATCTTCATTTAACATTATACCATAAGCATCTCATCATCTAAATCACAGCAAACATGTTTTTATAAACAGTATTTCCTAACTTTACAAAATATAGTCATATTTAGATAATACAAGAAGTATAAAAAAAATAAAATCATCCATAATTTGACTATGTAGCAATAACCACCTTTTTGCATCCTGGTATAATCTTTTCTATTATATGTTGCATGTAATATACATTTTTAAATAAATTAGAATAATTCTCAGAATAGCTTTGTAACCTTTTTTCAAACTTCTATGGTTTGAATATTTTTCCACATCATTAAGTATGGTGTGAACTTAATCTATTTAAAGCATCACTCTTTTTACTGAACTTCTCAGTTTTTTCAATCCTGTGTTATAAATAACCTTGTATAAACATTTCTGTGGATAAACTTTGGTTGCACTTCATGTTTGTTCTTAAATTCAATTCCAATCAAAAATTATTTTTCAATGATCTTTCCAGTCATTTTTTTTTTTTTATCATGTCATGCAGCATGTGGGATCTTAGTTCCTTGTTCCCTGACCAAGTATTTGAACCCTCGCCACCTACATTGGAAGTGTGGAGTCTTAACTAACTACTGGACCACCTGCAAAGTCCCTCCAGAACCATTTTTAAGGATCTTAATAAATCTTGCAAAGTTCCCTTCCCCAAATGCTTTATGTTCCCCAAATATAAATCTCTTCGTGTCCCTTCTGTTCAAAAAGGATGGCTGGCTCCCCCAGTGTCTATTTAGTGTCCAGCACCCTCGGAAACACATTTGCATTGTTTCCTTTGCCACCACTTCCTCTCAGCCATCTCGGTTTATTTCTAAGACACATCTGTACCCTCCTGTTAACACTCCACACCTCTGCTCAGGCAGCGCCTTCCACCTAAAATGCCCCTCAGCTACTCTGCCCTCTGCTGGGCTTCCAAAGCCCATCGTAGACCTTCAGAATAAAAGTTTCCACTTTGAAATGATTGTGACATCACAAGTTTTAACAAAGGAAATCAGATCATGTCCTGTGCCAGTTTAAAACCTTTCCCTGGAACATAATGAAAAGTTCAGAAATTGACACAAATACACTTGGGAATATAGACGATGGTAATGAGATATTTCAGGTGAGTTGGGAAAAGATAATGATACTGGGGTAACTGGGTAGTTATTTGGAAAAAAATTTATGGATTCCTGCCTCATATCTTACCCTGAAGGGAATTTATGATGGAATAAAGATTGAAATGCAAAATATGAAACCAAGTAGAAGAAAACAGAGAATTACTTTTACAGTATCAAGCTGGAAAAAGTCTTCATAAGAATGACACAGAACCTGGAAACCACAAAGGAAAAGACTCATACATTTAATAATATAGAAAGCAAAAGTTTTCCCATGGTAATAAATACGTTGGGAAACTACTGATAACTTATATGTAGGGGAGGGAAAAAAGGAAAAACATTCTACAAATCAATGAGAAAAAAGTTCAACAGAAAGACCAACTGAAAAAAAGGTGAACAAAATGAACAGAATTCATCAGAACAAAACCTCACCCCCAAAAAAGACTCATATAAATATGAAAAACTGCTCAACTTCACTCTTAATAAAAATTAATGAAAAATAAAAGTGCCTCTCAGTTTTTACCTATCAGATTGGCGAAGATAGAAAAGTTTGATAACACACGATGTAGCTCAGGATGTGAGGCAATGATCAGTCTCATGCTTTAATGGTGGGGACAAACTGGTGCAGCTGCTATGTAGAGCATGTTGCCAATATCCATAAAAACAAAACAAAAACAAATTCATATACTCAGCTACCAGCAATTCCACTTCCAGGAATTTACTTAACAGATAAACTCCCACATATGCAAAATAACCAATGAACAAGTTATAGCTTTATTTATAATAAGATAAGACTGGAAACTACCTAATTGTCCCTAAACAGGGGATTGGGCAAGTAAATTACGGCATATCTTTATAAACTGTTAGTCACTCAGTCGTGTCCGACTCTTCACGATCCCATGCCCACTGTCCATGGACTTCTCCAGGCAAGAATATTGGAGTCGGTAGCCATTCCCTTCCTCAGGGAATCTTTCCTACCCAGCGATCGAACCTGGATCTTCTGCATTGCAGGTGGATTCTTTACCATCTGAGTCACCAGGGAAGCCCATATTTTTATGAAGTTGTGTGTTAATTTTAAAAATTAAGGGAGAGTTATATGGGAAAAGAATCAAAAAAAGAATGGATCTATGTATAACTGACTTTTTTTTGCTGTACATCTGAAATTAACACAACATAGTAAATCAATTAAATATTTTAAAAATAAAACAAAAAATCAGGGTAGACTGAAAACATAGAGCTCAGCAAAAAAAAAAAAAAAAAGCAAGATGTGGAAGTGTTTATAGCAAAGTACCAGTTGTGTAAAACATTTTTACATATACATTTGCTTGTGAATACAGTGACCATCTCTGAAAGACTACAGAAGAAAGGCTTAAGAGTAATGATCTCTGAGACTTGCCTGATGGTCTAGTGGTTGACTCTGTGCTCCCATTGCACAGAGCATGGGTTCAACCCCTGGTTGGGGAACTAAAATCCCACATGTCACACAGTCAGCAGAAAAATTAATTAATTAATTGTGATGAATTCTGTGAGGGGAACCAGGGATTAGAAAGCAGGAGTGGGAAGAGGTCTTTCTATGCTCTTTGGTATCTTTTTAATATTCTATTTTTAATCAACTAAATTACCACAAAATAAAACTTTTCAATGTTTAGAATCAATTCCAACTCATTCCCACGGTCAACTTCTCAACATCCTCTCACACCGCATTTTCCCTCCCTCAGCCACAGTACTTCTTCAGTTTCTGGGACATGCCAAAAGCTTCCTACCTCAGGACACGTTGTACAAGCCATTTCCTCTGCTAAGGCTGATGTTCTCTACACACTTTCAACAAGTTGGCATATTCTTACATTTCTGGTCTTGGGTTCTATGTCATTTCTTCAAAGAGGCCATCTCTGGCACCCCATACAAATAACTAAAAAAACAGTTTACAAAAATGTCTGTTTCCCTCACTGGGCAGAGAGGGCACCCATTTTAATGGACCACCTATTCCTTCACCCTCTTTATGACAATACCCTGATTTGTTTTCTTCCGAGCCATAGTCACTATTTGAAATTACCTTGTTTTCTCAGTTATTTACTGTCTCTCTCCACCTCAAGGGTTTTAGTCTCTATGAAAGCATGGGTCATGTCTTGTCTTGTTCCTAACTCTATTTTCAGCAACCCAAACAATAAATATTTGCTGAATGTATTTATGCAGCAAAGACTATGGACTTCACAGATAACTCTAAAATCACCACAATAACTCAAGGAGGGAGGCTGGTTTTTACTCTTTTTAGAGTTAAGGATAACTGAGGCGCGCAGCAGTTGAGTAACTTGCTAAATCGGCAAGACTAGAATCCCAAACACATTAGCTGTGGATTAAACTGACCAAAGGAATGAATNGGCAGCGGTGAAGCAAGCCCTGAGGGAGGCAGGCGATGAGTTTGAACTGAGGTACCGACGGGCATTCAGCGACCTGACGTCCCAGCTCCACATCACCCCGGGGACAGCGTATCAGAGCTTTGAACAGGTAGTGAATGAACTCTTCCGGGACGGGGTGAACTGGGGTCGCATTGTGGCCTTTTTCTCCTTCGGTGGGGCACTGTGCGTGGAAAGCGTAGACAAGGAGATGCAGGTATTGGTGAGTCGGATCGCAACTTGGATGGCCACTTACCTGAATGACCACCTAGAGCCTTGGATCCAGGAGAACGGCGGTTGGGTAAGAACCACGCCCCTTATGTATTCCTTTTCCTTGGCTTCTGGTCATATCCCCAACAACCTTTCCCGTGTCTGTTGTGCTGGGTGATTATTATTGTGTGTTAAGGAGACATAAGTGGCCTCATTGTATCACAGAAGTTAACTTCTGAAATACAGATGACCTAGTTCTGTGGGGACCAGACACCTTCATTCTGGTCTTTCTCATGACTCTACTCTGTCATACTTGTGTTCCAGTTTCTCTGCAGAAGATAACATAGCCTGTGTGTTCATTTGGCCCCAAACCTTTAAGAATGCAAAGGTAACAGGTTACGCCTCACCCTGACATAATGGCTCATGACGTTAAGGGGTGATGAGTGGAATGCCTGGAGAAGATAGTGAATATCAGTGACCCACCAGCCCCTTCAGTCTCACTCCCTTGAGATGTCACTTCTGCCCTGGGCTTTCCTTCTCCAAATCAAGTTCCCTTTATTTCAGAGTTTGCATGGCCTGGCTTTGCATCCCTCTGGCTCGGATGGCTGAGGATTATCTGATTTTAGGTTGTAAGCTGCGCCAGTGGGCCAGTAGTGTTTGTGCTTGCCCCATATTTATTGGCTCTAAAGTATGACTTTTCTGTGTGGTTGGCCAGTTTGCGGAGCGCTTGCTGTGTCACGCATCAGCTCAGGGACTTTGCACCTCACTGCCGGGGTTGGTTGGGGAGCTCCAGCTGTTATGTTTGTCACTTTTCTGCCACGGCCCTGGGGCCTCTTCACTGAACACTGTTTGCTGGCAATGCAAGAACCTGATCTTTGGGGCTCCTTGGGATATTGAGATTCAGTGACAGAATTCAGAAACAAACTGACACGGATATGAGTCCCAGCCCTGTCACTTAACTAGATGTTTGACCTTGGACAGGCCAGTTTACCTTGAGCCTCAGGTTCTTCCACTAAAAAAATGTGGCCAACCCTCCTTGCCTTGCAGTCCTTGTAAATCTTGGAGCTGATGTGAGCATAGTGACAGGAATTTTGCTCTAGTAGTTATTGTCAGATCCAGGTACACTTTCTGAACCCAAGTCCTGCCTCATTCCTTTGCCAGGGAAGAGAATTCCCTTGCCCTGATATCACCAAGTCAGGATGAGCTAGTGTGGAGGGATTCTTTACCTGTGGTCACTGTCAGCAGCTTTTGCTCTTTTGCAGTGAACTCAGTCATATCTCCTCGCTTATCTCCCGGCCTCAGGGAGGTGTATGGCTTAAGAGAGGTATTCATTCTGTCCTTCAGAAAATTGAGCAGGCTGTGGAAAATAAGTCATCTATTGAAGGAACTGAGGTGGAAAGGGCCACGCACCATGGACTCAGGAATGTTAAGAATGCAATTATCCAGAGGCTGGGCCTAGGGTGTGGCAGCCACTTCAGTTTACCACTGAGCGAGGGACCTCCAGGTACACCACCCCCGTCTTATTTCCCATTTCTTTGCAACTTCATCAACTCTTCCCACTGCCAGTTCTTGTAAAGAGCAGAGGTCAGATGACCGGGGTGGGGCTGGGAAGGTAAAGGTGGAGGGCTTTCTTTGGCTCAGACTGACCCAACTTGAAAGCCTTTCAGTAAATGAACTCCCTGGGGGAATAAATGATTAAATAGTTCCTGTTGGTTTATGTGATGACCTCTCTTTTTCCCTCCTGCTTTGATTTTCTTTAGGGGCAAATATTTGTTTAACTTACTACAGGAGGGACAGGATTCCAGCGTTTCTGGCACACCCTCTGAGGCCTAAGTAGAGACTTGGGCCATTTGCCCCTCACTGTTATCTCTGGCTGGTGGTCCTAATACCATGTGGGTTGTGGCCAACTGGTAACAGAGGCAACGTGGGAGAGGTTCCTGGCCTGCCAGCCAGTGTCTAAGAGGGCCACCTGGACCAGAGAGTTGTTAGTCACCCAATGTTGCATGTGGAAAGAGGTCTTCGACACAGCAACACTGGGCAAGATCATTAGATCACCACTGGATTGACATTCCATCTTCTGCTGTCTCTTTGCCCAACAGCGTACCATATGTTACTTCCTCTTGGTGGACAGAGGAGATGTGTGCAGAAGAGCCAGTTATATCAGAACCATTTCTGGGCACGTGTTCTTCCCAAGGCCAGGAGATAGAGAACATGTGACATTGGAATCCTTTGGGTAGAAGGTACCCGCCCACTTCCTCTCAGGGACCATTCTATTTGAGCTGCACACTGGCTACTGCAGTGGCATCTCATAACCTTCCTGGAGGCGGTGCCTGGGGGATCCATGAATGTAAGAATTACGGACCATTCCACTCGGATATGCTCTAAATTTAGCATCCTTGCAGGAAAGGAAAAGGAAATGTGCTTTTATGGAGTATATCATATGCATGAGGCATTGTATTAGGTCTTTTACTTATGCAGCCAAAATTCACTGAACATCTTCTGTGAGGCAGGCATGTGCTAGGTATTGGCTATAAGCCAGATATGGTACTTTATCTCATGGAAATGACATGCTATTTCATGTACTCCACACAATAACTTTCTAAGGTAGGTAGGTTTATTCTCAGTTTATATGTGAAGCTCCTGGTAGCTTAAATGACTGGCCCCAAGTATTCCTCAGCCAGTTAAGTGACTGAGTGAGCATTTACCCCAGGTGGGCCTGATTCCAAAGCCTGTAATCTCTTCCCCTCCATATCACATTGTTTTAGGATTAATAATGTGAGCCAGAGACGCTGTTGGGCCAAGCAAAACATGCCTGTGGAGGTGTTCACTTGAGTCTGTGATGCTGGCCTTGTTCAGGAGCTGCAGGAAGAACAGCACCTGTGTTGGCAGTAGCAGGCTGCCAGAGGCATATATGTAGCTTCTAGATTCTGTCACTGGTAAAACTCAAGTCAGTATCAGGATTTTTCCCAGTGAGAGTGGGCTTCTTGTTAATTTTTTGTTAAAACCTTCTCTGGCCCTCCCAGCAGGTAAGAATTGTGTGCATAAAGGGAGAAGATGGCCTGTTCCAGGTGTGTCTACTTAATTGTGGGTGATGCCCCAAGGACTGGAGTTCCTCATCTGTATAGCCACACCACTGCCTACCTAGAGTCCCCTGGCAAGATGCTGAACCTGTTTGTCTCTCTTGTCCATTCATCTCTCCCACCTGTAAAATGAACTAATGATAGCCACCTGCCATAGCTTGACTCTAGTAAATGATGTAGAACAAAGGCTCTCCTGGGCTTTAATTGTATGGTGGAGGCACTTCTTTTAATGAGTGGTCTACCTGCCTCCAAAAACTGAACTTNACCTGTAAAATGAACTAATGATAGCCACCTGCCATAGCTTGACTCTAGTAAATGATGTAGAACAAAGGCTCTCCTGGGCTTTAATTGTATGGTGGAGGCACTTCTTTTAATGAGTGGTCTACCTGCCTCCAAAAACTGAACTTTGCCCCGAGTTTCTTGAGACACAAAGCCAGCCCTTGAGATACTCAACCAGAATAGTAGAGACTGAATGTTTCTGGGGCTTTCCAATGGGAATGTGGACAGTTAGGTGGTAGGACCCAGGTGGGCCAGGCCATTTTGGGATCACTGTCCCTGGGAAACCCCTTAGCTTGATGGAAACACCATTGTTGAACAGTTTTTGGGGTGTGGGGGAAGAAAACATCATTTGGCCTTTCCCCAGGCTGCATGGCTCTGTGGTCTTCTAGTTTCTGTAGGTTTCTTCTTGACTGTTCTGCCTTCATTGGCACTGATGTATGCTTTGCTGAAGCACCTCAGTGACATTTGCAGATCTCAGCAGCTGTTGGCAATTCTGCGGTTTTCTTGGGGAAACCCCATTAGAAACCCCAAACGTGGAAATTTTTAGTAATCTCATTCAGGTCCCAAAGTGAGGTAGAAGTGTCTCAGGGGCTCCCCGTCAAAACACCCTGTTCTTCTGGAGGTACATTTGAAGTTGCCCTTAAAACTCCACCACCATCACAGGGTTTTCCAGGCTTCCTAGGATTGATTTCTGCAGTAGCCCCACAGAGCCCTTCAGCTTCTGGTAGAAAATCACCCCAGGTTTTTTTCAGGGGCCTTCAATGGAACCTGCAGGGTTTTCTTGGTTTTTGTGTGGGCTACTGGAAGGTGCAATTATTAGTTGTCCCTTCGCCAGCAGATATCTGTCCTGAGGCTACAGGCTTGAGCATCCTTCCTGGTTTTTTCTGGTGCCCTCAGCCTTCCATCACAGGGCTTGCTTTCAGCAGCCATGATTTTGTCTGGGTTTACCATGGATAGATTTAGGGGTAATTCCCAGTGAACTGTTCTTCTATGGAAACATAATCTCCTACTGCCTTAATTAGCAGGGCTTTGTCCCTACCCCCAACCTCCAACCTAATTCCGTGGAGTCCTCCCCAAGGACTCCCTCTTTTCTTTGAAGGAGGCAGTCTGCTCCTGGATCCGCTTCTCTTCTGTCTCCCTGGCCGACAGTCTGTCTTCCCTGTTCCCAGTAGGCAGATCTGAGTCAGACAGTCCCAGTGGGTTTTTTTGTTTAGCCTGGGGACAAGAAGACCCAGGAGACCATGATCACTGGTTTCAAATATCTGCAGGAAGAGGGGCTAAGCCTTTTTTATTAGTATATTACAGGAGAACTTGGATAGGTTAATCACATTGATAGAGTTTAAATTAGTATAAAGACATTTCTAACACTGCCATAGCTCTATTAGGTTTAGGAGTTTCCTGACAGTAGAGTTCCACATCTTGTCAATACTTGTTTAATTGGCATGGAGCAGAGGCCTTAGGCATAGCAAGTATGTAATGAAAGAGAAGCCCACTAAATTTCTGAAGAAACAGACACTTATCAAACCAGAATAATAGTAATGGGAATTACCCTTTATCTAATTATTCATGCATTGATTCAGATAGTATTAATTGAGCTCCTATTGTGTGTCAGGCTGTCCTAGGCACTAGTGGTACAGCATTAAATAAAATTACATTTCTATGTCGGGAGCTCATATTCTAATGAGGAGAAACAGACATCATGTAATTGTGATTGTTTAGTCTCTAAGCTGTGTCCAACTCTTTGCGACTCCGTGGACTCTAACCCTCCAGGCCCCTCTGTCCATGGGATTTCCCAGGCAAGAATACTGGAGTGGGTTGCCATTTCCTTCTCCAGAGTGTCTTCCTAACCCAGGGATCCAACCCAGATCCCTTGCATTGGCAGGCAGATTCTTTACTTCTTATCCACCTGGGAAGCCGCAATTATATACATATGTAACATATATCAGTTGAGACTAAGTGCTATGAAGAAAATAAAGTACATTGAGGTACAAGGCATGCCTAGCAAAGGAGATAAGGCTGCAGTTTTCAAAGAGTGCCTAGGAAGGCATCACTGAAAGGTAATATTTGAGCCAAGACTTGAAGAAGGTAAGTTGGTGGTTGATGTGGGTACCTTTAGAGAGTGTGTTATAAGCAGAGGGAGTGTGCTGGCCAGGCTCAGGGATGAAAGAGAAGACCAGTGCAGCTGGAGAGGATACAGCAAGAGGGAGAGTGGTCAGAGGTGAGAGGAGAGTGGGTAGAATTGAGGGGGCAGAGTAGCCAGGGCCCAATCTCATAGCGTATTACAGGCTGTGATGAGGACTCGACTTTGGTTGAATGAGAGGCCAGGAAAAGATCAGGAGCAGAGATGAGTTCCACAAGTTCTGAATTCCACAGGGGAGCCCAGCAAAGAGGCTGGCGAGGCAGTCAAGTGAGAAAGAAGAGTAGCTTGAATCAGGAGATAGAGGTGGAAATTGTGAAAGGGGTCTAAGGAACAGGACCAGACTCACGTGGCGCATTGATGGGTCCAACCACCTTGAAAGCCGCATTTGTCAACCACTTAGCTTAGCAATCATAGAATCAGGTTTAAGTATGCTAGGTGTTCTTTGGAGATAGTCTCTTCAAATATGGTATCCTGAATGGTCCTTCCCTGTAGCACTCTTGCTTCTGAATAACTGCATCGTGTCTGGATTGAGGTCCCAGATCACCTGTGTCTAGCTCTGTGACCTTGGGCAAGCTTCTTGAACTCTGATCCTTAGGGCAGGTGTTACCTGCTTCACAAAGACCTAACGAGATCTACCTGAGGTGCATAGAGTCTGGCAGTAGTTGGTATCGTAATTCTGACCATCTTTGCACAGAGCTCATGTCAGAGACCTATTCACAGAATGTACAGTATCTGTTCTCCCTTGTTTGGACTCCACAGTGACCTTCTGGCACACCCTTAGGGCGGGCAGGCAGGCAGGCCCAGAAGTGTTCCTGTCCTGCCAGGAGCTCTGTAGTGCTCCTTTGCCATGTTAGTCAAATGCTGGTCTTTGTTAGGATCCCAGTGCTGGTCTCAAATCTGCCTCAGCTCACTATTTCAC
This sequence comes from Neotragus moschatus, assembly GCA_006410615.1. Classification (NCBI taxonomy): domain Eukaryota; kingdom Metazoa; phylum Chordata; class Mammalia; order Artiodactyla; family Bovidae; genus Neotragus; species Neotragus moschatus. The sequence goes on along the minus strand of SJYA01001955.1, from coordinate 2,866,830 downwards.
CTTGGCCACATCACTTCTAGGTGCTCCCATCTATAAGATGGAGATTTGAAGTTGAGTCTAGGAATCCTGCTTCTCAGTGGCCCTAGGCCTTGTGGTGGGTTCCACCATTGTGGCATATTTCATGATAGTTATGCTGTAGGATGGCTCTTTCCAGGGATCTAACCCATGTCCCCTGCAGTGGAAGCTCGGGGTCCTAACCACTGGACTGCCAGTAATTCTCCCCACCTTGCTTTTTTTGATGCTTATAACCAACAACCTGGGAGGNCATGTTTCCTTCATCTCCAGCATCTCTCATAGTGCTTGGCACAAGGGATCCACTCTGCTGCTGCTACTAAGTCGCTTCAGTCGTGTCTGACTGTGCGACCCCATAGACGGCAGCCCATCAGGCTCCCCCGTCCCTGGGATTCTCCAGGCAAGAACACTGGAGTGGGTAGGGATCCACTCAGCAAATACTTACTGAAGGAGTGAGTGACTCTAGCCCACCTAGCACAGTGCCCGAATACAATATGCTCAGTTAGGCGTCATTACTACCTCCGAGGAAGATGTGGAGCATGAAGGCTTACAGTAGGTGAAAAGAATGTGGCAAGGGCAGCGTTGGTAGGTAAGAGCAGTCCAGACAGAGCTGGAGGCTGAAATGTGTAGGAAGCCTTTGGGCCACAGTGAGGGGGCAGAGCGGCAGAAGAGGGTCTGCGTTGTCCTAGAGCCGGTCAGGGAGAAGGTGGGGGCCTGTGGACAGAGGGACGGGATAGTTGGCAGTAGAGGTGGGCCAGCTGGGGAGAGGCCCAGCACCAGAGTGATGCAGCCAGGTCCCTAGTCATCACTGGAACAGGATGCCTTGCCATCCAGGGCTCAGCAGACAGAGCTGCAGGGAGAGAAAAAGCCAGAGGCACCTGTGACCTGTGGATCAGGTAGGCAGTGCTGGTTGTTATTTTGGGGCTCTGGGCCAGGTGCAGATTCAAAGGCTTGATTGAAGCCTGTTGGCAACTCTGGTCTTAGCCGGGTAAACATCACCTGTCTTCTGCCACCTGCGGCAGCAATGCCAGGAAGGTACCCTGGGCGGGCCCAAAGGGGCCCAGCTTTCTTACTGCCCTTGTGGCATAAGAAATCCCCCCCTAGGAGAGGCCACTCCTTCCCTGCCCCATAGCTTCCTTTCTGAAGGGCTCAGGTAGCAATAAGGTACCTCCTGTCCAAGAGGCCCCTGTGGTTCCGGCCCCTGGAAGGCAGGGGTGGGGCATTGGGAGCCGTTGACAGCTGGCCCAGCTGGGGGGAGGGGTCAGTTTGGGAGCAGGTGCAGATTTCAGGGAGGGCGGGGCCTGAAGGGAAGTAGGGATCTTGGTAGGCTGCAAAATTTCCCTCCCATCCCCCACCTCCCAGTCACAGCTGGCTTCTCCAGGAACCTGATGACCTAGTTACAATGCTTAGAAATTGTTAGCTTAGCTTGCAGTTCAGAGCTGTGCCAGTCTCTCCTCTGAGGCTTCTTGGGTCTGAAAGGTACCCTGGCATTTCCCCTGAGGGGTGTCCATGTGCAAGACATGCACCATATCACGTGTGCAAACTTCTCGTCCAAGAGAGGAGAGAACCAGTCAGGCTTCTTCCCAGGTGGGCCTCTCCCCTCCCTAAGCCAGGGGAGAGACTCCCCTGCCCCTTCCTCCACACCACCCCTGCTTCTGTCTCTCTCTGAGGGGTTAGTGGGTGGCAAATGAAGGTCACAGACTTCTTCCCTGGAGGTTCAGCAGAGACTCTTGTTGCCCTAGGGATAGCTTGGGCATACCTAAGCGTTGCCTCCTTACCTTTCCTCCTCGTGCTGATGTTCAGACCTGATAAAGGAGGGTGAGGAAGAATCTGTTGGGGGTTCTTGAGGCCCCGGTCCTTCTAGGAAGCAGCTGCTCTTGGTATCTTGCCGTTTGCCTTTCCACTGCTTCCCTGGGAGAAATTCTATCCCTGTTAAGAGCCAGATACAAAATTTGACAAACCAGTGCTGCATCCTACTTGCTCTATAGTTGGTTACCCTTGGACAAATTACTTAATCTCGCTTAGCCTTAGTTTCTTCATCTATAAAGAGGCTAAAATAATGTCGTACTTTTCTTGAAAGACTCTTTTGATCATGAAAATATGTGATAAGATACATGGAGCACTTAGCATGGAGCCTAGCACGTGTAGTTACTCAGTAGGACAGCTACTATTACAGCTGTTACTAGCAGATTGCCATCACAGGTGATCAAAAAGTTGTGATCACAGTTGGAGCTACTCTCCAAGAGCAAACTTTTAGGCTAACAGAGTGTGTGGATACGCTTTGAACCAAGAGCTTGGAGATGTTAAGGTTCCTGAAGCTGGGGGCTGCAGCTCCTAACCTTGTCCCTCATACCCTCCATGAGGGCCCCTAGTCATGCTGTACACTGTGGGGGTAACCTTGTCCCTCATCTCCTCTACAGGGACCACTAGTCATGCTGTACACTGTGGGGGTTTGGCCAGTGTTGCCAACTGGGCATTTGGTAATGGGGCTTATTTTTTTCGCTCTTTGCCAAGTATCTCCAGGAAGGCAGGGATCTCCTCCTCTGCCTGATTTACTGCTGTGTCCCTAGATCCTGCCACAGAACCTGAAACATAGGAGACAGGCATCTGTTGACTGAGGCAAGACTTAATGAGTTGAATATTGAAAGAGCATAGGAGCATGCCTAGCACACAGTAGGTGCCTTGCGTCTGAATGATTAAACAGTGTTGTGGGGACTCTGGCATTTTCCGAGGTGGCCTTACTCCTTGTTTGCTGTGTGGTTGTAAGCCTGTTGCCTCATCTGCTAGAGAAAGATAACACCCACCCTGCCTCACTCTCGTGCTAGCTGAGAGGCCCAAGGAGATGATAGATGAAAAAGCACTTTGAGAACTATAAATGTTTGGTCTTGTTGCTGCTCCTTCCTTGACTGAGGTCAAACCATAACTGTCATTCATTCATTCATTCATTCAACCACCAAGCACTTTTTGGGTGGAAGCAATATCCTAGCTGTTTGGCTTATCTAGCTTCATGAATTTGGACAAGTTACTTTACTTCTCTAAGCTTGGACATCTATAAAGTGGAATTAATAATCATTTCACAGTATTGTTGGGAGAAAGGTTAAGCCAGGTACTCTGAGCTGATTGAGGGTGAAAACCACATCCCATTCACCGCCATCAGCTACTGCCAGGCTGAGTGTTTGGTGTCCAAGTCGATGAACATTCCTGATGATGAACAGTGTATGTAAAGTGCCCTGGCACAGAGCCTCGTGTGGAGTAAAAGCTCCCCAAATACAGGGTCTTTCCTTTGCTTCTCACTGTGAGGTTTGGTCATCCACTGATTCAGCCGTTGCTTGCCTTCTGCAGTAGTTCCAGCAAGGCCAGACCTCTGAGTAGTACTCAAATGGGAATGACTACTAACTCCTCACCCCTGATGTCCTCACCCAGCTTGGCCAGACTGCTGAGTGGGAACTCTTGACTGGCCAAGATCAGTACTGCTTAAATATAAAACTGGGAGGCAACAGTGGGCCTCACCCCATGCTCACCTCTGATTCAAAACAAGAACAACCACCTCTTGTTCTACCCACTCCCTGTCTGCTACTCAGTGAGAAAAAATTTCCCTTTGCTCACAACACCCACATTCATAGGGAACCCTAGGGATTACCATATCAAGGAAGTACCCAGGGAGTCACTGAGAAATGGCCCTTTGGGGCAGGGTCCCCTGGGGCTGGGTCCAGCAGCAGGTGCAGGCAGGAGGCCCCCAGGCTGGTGGCTAAGTGATGAAACTGAGACAAGAGGACCAGACAAGAAGTCAGCCCAGAGGAAACTGGCTGCCTGTCCATGCAGGTGTCCAGGCACCTGGGAGCAGTTTCTGGGTCTGATTTAGTGGTGGAAGATAGGGTTCCAAATTAGTACCCCAAGCTTCAGTATGGAGAACCCATACAACTCCAGAGCAAAGTCTACACTTGGCCCCCAGGTCATTGTCCTTTGAGCCCTTCTCAAACCCCTTCAAGGTGAAAGAAATGCTTCCACTGGGCATCACAGCACCTCCTGCTGGAAGATCTTCAGGAACTATGGAATGGTAACCAGAGACCTCTGCTATGTTTAGGGCACTGTACTGTGTTGGGGGCTTTTGAAGAAAGTGAGATCATTTCATTATCGGAAGTATGGGCTCTGGAGTGGGACAGAGCTGAGTTTGAATCTGGCTTCTTCACATAACAGCTGTTTGATTTTAGACTCAGTCTTCTTTCTGAGCCTCAGTTCCCCTGTCTCAACAGTGGAGATGATAATACCTGACTTGTAGGGTTTTTGTAGGATGAAATGAGATCATGTTGAGCTTGATACAGATGTTATAGTAATTTTAATAATGAAAAAGTGAAAGTCGCTCAGTAGTGTCTGACTCTTTGTGACCCCGTGGACTATAGCCCTCCAGGTGCCTCTGGCTATGGAATTCTCTAGGCAAGAATACTGGAGTGAATAGCCATTCCCTTCTCCAGGGGATCTTCCCAAACCCAGGTCCCCTGCATTGCAGGCAGTTTCTTTACCATCTGAGCCACCAGGGAAGCCCAATTTTAATAATAGCTAACATTTACAGAGCGCTTATCCTTAAGTGTTTCATATGTATTCATTGAATTCTCAAACAATACCATTGAAGTAGGCATTCTTACTATACTTATCATTTTACAGAAGAGAAAAGTGAGACATGGGGAAGTTAAGGGGTCTGTAGAAAGGTGCTAGATTGGCAAGTGGTGACTGGGACTTCCATCTGGCTCCAGAGCCCGGTGTTCTTCTGCTGGGTAGAGAGGGCCTCACCAGTGTTGCTGCTGTTACTCTTGTAGCCAGCATTGTAGCTGTCTATGGTTTTTGGTCCATCTGCTGAATTCCGAACTCAGTGAAGGCAAGAAACTCATCTTAATCACCTTGTATCCCCAGAGACCCAACATAGTACTCATAATACTCATTAATATTTGCCTAATGGCTGGGAATATTCCCTTTCATCATTAATCAATCAGTAGCTCTTTATCGACCATTTCCTGTAGGCTAGATTTGAGCTAAATCCTGGGAGGAATGCAAAGTACAATTCTGGCCTCTGTAAACGGAAGATTGGGTGTGGGGGGTGGGGAGAGCATTCCATAGCACTGTGTCATTGGGCAGAAACTTCCACACAGGAGGCAGAAACAATACAGGTGGCTTGTCGATGCTGTTTTCCAAGCTGGGATTCCCACCCCTCCCGATTGGGCCACTCCCTCCATCTTCAGAACGAGGTGACACATATTCTTTGCTTCTGCCCCAGGGCTGAAACTGCTCCTCCTCTTGGCTCCTCTTTGTTGAGGAGGATCAGGCAACCAATTCAAGGGAGCCTAGAACGACAGGGGAATCAGATATTGGAGCTAAAAGAGTACCTTAAAGAAAGCACTTCTTCCTAACACTGCAGGCAGAATGGTCTTTTGGAAACCAAATTCAGGTCTTGTCATATTCTTGCTTACAACCCTCCACCCACTTGGAATAAAACCCAGAGTCCTTACTGAGGCCTTCCGAAGGCCGGCACGATCTGGTACTGGCTGCCTCTCTGTCCTTTACCACGTTTTTGCCCTCTCTGTGCTCCTCGCCTAAGGGCTCCTGCTGTTCAGGCTTCCCTGTCCCTGCTGGAGGGTCTTTGTAGCTGCGAGTGCTCTGCCCTTCGTGTTTGCCTTGCTGGTTCTTTCCGTTGACTCAGCTCACAGGTCACCTACTCTGAGCAGTTCTCATGGACCTTTGATCTAAAGTAGCCAAGCTATTGTACTACTTAACTACTCTCTAGTCTTTTACCTTCTTGTATTTTTATCACAACACCAACCTCTGTCTGTAATTTTCTTTTTGTTTACTTGATTTTTTGTCACCCTTCTACTAGAACATAAGCCCCATGATTACAGAGACTTTAGTTTGGTCATCATTTTCTCTCTAGAGAACTGTTCCTTATAGGAAGTGAGCATTCAGTGAATGATTTTGGAATGAATGATTGAACAAATGAACAAACCTAAGACATTGTTTTTATTTTACACATGAGAAAACCGAGTCAGCCCAGAGAAAAGAAGCTAGCAAGAATTGTGAGGCTCTTTCAACTTAACCTTTTGAATGCTTGCTAAGTGGCAAGCACTCTACTTAGTGAATTGTGCGTTGTTTTTGTCACTGATCTGTGTCACAGTGGAGTGTTGGGGATGTTGTTTTTGTATACCATTGTAGCATTTAAAAGAGAAATGGACCAAGTCATATTTTATTAGAGCCTTACTCTGTTTTACAAAAAGTTGGAAACTTAGTTGGCAACTTAGGAAAATTCATATGATCAAAAAGATAAAATAGAGAGTGGAGTCAAGGGAAACGAAAGTATGGATAAGATACGGGCCAACTAAGCTTAGTTCACAGAAGCAGATACCACTAAGTCCTTGGAACTGAGCAGAGTTTTTCTATCATTCTTTATGACTGGTAAGTAAATTATGCCCAGACTTGTGAAAACGATGGTATATTTTAAAAATCCAGTCATGTACGTGACCTTGGGATCATCCCAGACTCCATGTGATTGTCCGGGGTTTATTGGCTCCCTCGATCCTGGGCTAAGGCAGCATGATGATCTCTTCCACTTCCTTCACCAAAGGGGCCCGGCCAGCAGGGAGGAGCCTTGCCCACTCCCCACGCCTTTCTGGACCCAGCCAGCTTTGTCTCAAAGAGAAGCTTTTCCCCAGATTTATTAATTGAGATATCACCATTTGAAGAGCCAGTTCTGCCCTTGAAGTACTTCCAGTTGAATTAGAAAAGATGTTATGAACATGACAAAGAGATCTTGAGAAAACCAATAATAAATGCTAAATGCCAAATAAGAGCAATACTTCACAGAAGACGTGAGTTTTGTGCAGGGACTTACTCCAGAGACAGGGGAAAAAGGGGCTGGTGTTCCACATGACCTCAGTTGTGCAAATTGGGATGGACTCTCAAGGAGGGAGAGACCCATAGGATTGGCAGTCTGTTTTGGAGTGTGTCTGGAAGGGTCGCTTATTAGGTAATAAGGACTGAAAGGTCAGCTGAAGCCAGACTTGCAGGAGAGTCTGAGGCCCTCCTCACCAGTCCTGGTATCCCAATATATGAGTTATTGCCAGGTATGGATGCCCATCCCGGCCACCTGTTGGTCCACTCATTGATTCCCAGGCAGCAATGCCAGCATCTGGAATGAGAGCCAGGACCTGACAGCAGAGGAGTAAGTGTGGGGTCCTTGTCAGTTTAGCCCTTGGCCATTGTAGGTGCATTCATTCGTTCGTTGATTCAGTAGATGTTTATTGAGCACCAGTACATGCCAGCCCTGTGCTAAGGGCCAGGGATGCTGTGATGAACAGGACAGTCAAGGACACTGCTTTCACAGACCTGTTATATTAGCTNTGATGCTGGGAGGGATTGGGGGCAGGAGGAGAAGGGGAAGACAGAGGATGAGATGGCTGGATGGCATCACTGACTCGATGGACGTGAGTGTGAGTGAACTCCGGGAGTTGGTGATGGACAGGGAGGCCTGGCATGCTGTGATTCATGGGATCGCAAAGAGTCGGACACACTGAGCCTTAGCTGCTCATCAGAGTCAACTGGAGGTCTTGTTAAACCACAGATTGCTGGACTCCACCCCTACAGTGTTTCTGTCTGTCTGGACTGGGGGCCTGAGAATTTGCATTTCTAACAAGTTCCCAAGCCATATTGCTTCTTAGGACCACACTGGGAAACATTGCTCTAAGGAGTGGAATTGCTTGATGGAAGGTAATGCCCAAATGTTTCCCTATGTGTTTGCAAGAATTTTTGCTGCAAGCAGAAGCATATGAGTTTCCATTGCTTTACATCTTAATAATACTTGATATAGTCAGACTTTAAAATTTTTATAGAGCTGGTGGGTGTGAGATGGTATCTTGGGGTTTTAATTTGCATTTCTCAGATTACAGGTGGAGTGGAGAATCTTTCCTTACATCTATTGACCTTTCATGTTTCCTCTTTTGTAAAATATCTATACAGTTCTTTGTTGTTTTCTGTTGATGTGCCTTTTTCTTATGGATTTGCAGGCATTCTCTGTGTATTCTGAACATTAATCTTTTGTCTGCATGTGTTGTGAATGTAGGCTCTCGGTTTTGCATTTTGCCTTTTCATCTTATATGTGATATCTTTTAATGACTGAAATTTCTTTTTTTTTTGAGTCTATTGTATTTGTTACAACACTGCTTCTGGTTTGTGTTTTGGTTTGGTTTTTTGACCCCGAGGCATGTGGGGTCTTAGCTGCCTGACCAGGGATCGAACCTGTACCCTCTGGACTGGAAGGTGAAATCTAACCACCATCAGGGAGGCCCCCTAAAATGTCTTAATTTTAGTGTAATTGAATCTCTTCTTCCACGATTTACACATTTTGTGTTATGTTGAAGAAATCCTTCCTTAATCTGTAGTCCTAAAGACAGTTGTATTTTCTCCTTAAAGTTTTAAAATTTTGCCTTTCACATTTAAGTCTTTAATAGATCTAGAATTGACTTTCATGTCATTTTAGTATTTTTGTTGGTGGAATACCTTTTTTTCAATAGGCTTTAAACATCTATAAATCTGAATTATTTATAACTTGAGTTGTACCTAGAGCTTATTATATACACTGCATTAATATTTCATGTTGAACAAAGGTGCCCTCTTTGGGAGTTTTGATCACATTTAAAACCCTTCCATGTCTTTTGTTGGATTTCTTCAAATTTTAGATATGATAATGGTATTGCAGTTATGGAATTTTTTTTTTCCTTTTTTAGAAGCACATATTAAACTATGTCTAGAATTTGCTTCAGAATAATACAGGGGTAAGGGAGAGTGGGTTTTCCAGGTGGCGCTAGTGGTAAAGAACCTACCTACCAGTTTAGGAGACACGGACAGGTTTGATCCCTGAGTTGGGAAAATCCTCTGGAGGAGGGCATGGCAACCCACTCCAGTATTTCTTGCCTGGAGAATCCCATGGACTGAGGAACCTGGCGGGCTACAGTCCATAGAGTCACAGAGTTGGGCACAACTGAAACAAACGACTTAGCATGCATGCATGCATGCAAGGGAGAGTGGACACGCATGAAATCAGATTGGTGTGAAGTTGATAATTGTTGAAGCTGAGTGGTGGTGGTTCATTTTATCATTCTGTCTACTTTTGTACATGTTTAAATATTCTCATAATCAAAAGTTAAAAATATCCAAGGACTGTTTTCAGGGTTACTTATGAAGGAAAGCATCTTTTCTTACATTTTATTAGCCATGTATATTTCTTCCAGAGTCAGTTGGGTCTCCATTTACTTCTAGGAGTCCCTGATAGACTGTTTTTTTAGCATGCAGACAGATTGTTAAGGAAAACAGGAGGAAAAAAAGTGGTTGGGGGTTTAGGGGAAGAAAGGTGGGAGGAGGAGGAGGGTTTTCAGGCCTGCTTGCCAGCCCTTCCCCTAGAGCCTGACTGTCCATGTTCCTCCAGAACTAGGTCCCCACTTTTTCTTTTTTTCTCCTGAGACTATCAGGGATAATTTTTACTTTAACTAGACCCTTCTTTCCCTGTTATTCTACCTGGACAAACTTAACCTAGAGGACAGAGAAACTTCATCTTGGCTCCTGGTCCTTTCCTGGGGCCAAAGGGTCAGTGATGGGGGCAGCCCCAGTGTAGCTGGTCATACAGTAGTGGTGCTGTTTTGGTGTCACAGGACGCAAATACCAGAATTGTCTTTTTTTTCTGATAGTGTGATAACTGGCCACAGGGCAGTCTCAACTGCTTCTTATGGGAGAATTCATTTCTCTTTCTTTTTCTCTTCTGTCCTCTCTCAAACCACCCTGCCCTTAACTTTTTATTAGTTTTCTTGGAATAGATAATATATTCATGGAGTTCAGAGTTTGAAAGGAACAAATGTCTCCTTCCCACTTTTTCTCTTAGCTACCCAGTTCCCTTCCTGGGAGAGTGGACTCTGTAGACATAAGCAATCACATATATTTCCCCTGATATAAAACAGTTATATGCTATAAATACTGTTTGGTACCTTGATTTTCTCACTTAACAGTATGTCTCAGAGATCATTCCATATCAGTCCATTAAGAACTTTCTCATTCTTAATAGCTGCAGTGTATTCCATACACAGTACTGTCCTTTATTGAACCAGTTCCTAGTAGTAGATATTTGGGAGGCAGTTTTTTAGCCCCATTAGGGCTGCTCACTGAACAGCCCTCTATATTTGTCTTTTGGCCCATGTGTGACTACAGGGTGTCTGTGGAGGATTAATCCCTCGAAGTGCAGTTACAGGGTCAAAGGGTGTATGCTCTTGTGATTTGATAGACATCACCAACATGGGCCAGTAGCAGCAGTGCCAGCCCACAGGAGCATCTTTCTCCTTGCACCCTCCCACCGGGGCAGTCAGTCAGGGCCTGATTCAGCATACTTACTGAGTGCTTTCCCATGCCAGGCTCTAGATACAAAGATCACACCTTCGTGTATCAAGTGAAATTGTTACCAAGTGCCAGACCCGGTAATACAGCCAGCCAACAGGGAACATTTTTAGATGAAAAAGTTAAAGCTTAGGAAGGTTGAACAGTGTACTGTGGTCAGTGACCCAGGCTATTAGGTTGGTGCAAATGTAATTGTGGTTTTGGACCATGAATTTTAAATCATTATAACTAGGCTCAAACATGTCCTTATTAGTCAAAATAGGAACCGTTACCATCAACACATTTTTTCCAATGAGAAATAACTTTGTTTATTCCTGTACCATAAAAATCCATGCTTTGGAATTTGACGAACTCTTAGAAAGCATTTTCTGCCTCCTGCTGGTTGTGGAAGCGTTTTCCCTGCAAAAAGTTGACAAGATGCTTGAAGAAGTGGTAGTCGGTTGGTGAGAGGTCAGGTGAATATGGCAGATGAGGCAAAACGTCAGAGCCAGTTCGTTCAACCTTGGAAGCACTGCTTGTGCAGCATGTGGTTGGGAGTTCTGGAGAAGAATTGGGCTCTTTCTGTTCACCAGTGCTGGCTGCAGTTGCAGTTTTTGGTGCATCTTATCGATTTTCTGAGCATACTTCTCAGATGTAATGGTTTCACTGGAATTCAGAAAGCTGTAGTGGGTCAGACTGGCAGCAGGACATCAGTGACCATGACCTTTTTTGGTGCGAGTTTGGCTTTGGGAAGTGCTTTGAAGCTTTTTCTCAGTCCAGTCACTGAGCTGGTCATTGTCAGTTGTACAAAATCCACTTTTCATCACACACCACAATCTGATTAAGAAATGGTTCGTTGTTGTTGTATAGCATAAGAGAAGACACTTCAATATGATGATTTTTTTGATTTGCGGTCGGCTGATGAGGAACCTGCTTATTGAGCTTTTTCACCTTTTCAGTTTGCTTCAAATGTCAAACGACTGTAGAATGGTCAACATTTGAGTTCTTTGGCAACTTCTTGTGTAGCTATAAGAGGATCAGCCTCAGTGATGCTCTCAGTTATCATTGTCAGCTTCTGATGGTTGGCCACTGTGCTCATCGTCAAGGCTCTCATCTCCTTTGCAAAACTTCTTGAACCGCTACTGCACTGTGAGTTCATTAGCAGTTTCTGGATCAAATGTATTGTTGATGTTTCGAGTTGTCTCCACTGCTTTACAACCCATTTTGAACTCAAATAAGGAAATCGCTCAAATTGACTTTTTGTCTAATATCATTTCCATAGTCTAAAATAAATATAAAATAAATAGCAAGTGATAAATAAGTCTTTAGTGGTGGTAGTGGTGGTTTAGTTGCTAAGTCATGTCCCACTCTTGCAACCCCATGGACTAGCCCACCAGGCTCCTCTGTCCTTGGAATTCTCCAGGCAAGAATACTGGAGTGGGTCGCCATTTCCTTCTCCAATAAGTCATTAGCAAAAAAATAAATAAAGCGAGAAATGCACATTAAAATGATGTATAACATAACCACATTTATTTAGAATGTATTCCAATATTAAAAGGTAAATTTCCTTAATGCAAAAGCCACAGTTACTTTTGCACCAACCTAATAGTAAGTTGCAGAGCTGGGATTCAAACACAGGTTTAAATTCTCTAACACTTGTTCTCTTAAATAACACCCTGACTGCCCCTCAGGAGGAATAACACATGGTCTCAGAGTCTAAAACAGATGAGGAATCAGACTCAGAGTAACTGGCCTGAAGAATACAAAGCAAGGAAGCTGTTTAGTCCCCAGGGGGGACTCACATATGTCTGAGCTGAGATCTCTGGTCTGTTTTGACCTGAGAGTTCTATAGAGTTTCCAAATCTAATCAGGATTCTGTCGAGAGAATTTTCTCCATCCAGAGCTCCAGTTGCTGTAGGGAGCGGTAAGGCTTATTGCTTCTTGGTGTGCAGTCCCTTGGCTGGCAGAGGGGCCCGTTGACATAACCCATCTATGATGAATATGCTAATGAAACATAGTTGCTGACGTTTATTGAGCGCCTGTCATGTGCAGGGTGCTTGAAGGTGCACTGTGTTGTATTTTTAAATTCTCACAGTAATCCTGCTTGGGAAACAAACTGTCCCTGTTGTCCAGATTAGTGAACTGAGAATAAGACAGGTCAGATGCTGATAAGGACAGAATCCAAGTACAATCTAGTAGACTCAGATACCCTCACTCACTCACTCTAGAGTCCATGGATATCCCTTGGCTCTCTGCCTCTTCCACTTTGCTGTATTGTTTGATGCCCTCTCAGATGGAGAATCTGGCTTCTCCACCCCAGTGACTGGTTTAGAGAAGAGGGTCTCCAGCTTCCCTTTACCTCATACTCTCCACCCCTGTCCCCACCATTCAGGACAGGGTGGCAAAGAGTGGGCTGTGGTGTGATGCCCAAGGATTGGTGAGTGGTCGTTGGCGATGGTCTCCCACTGATGTTGCCTCAGAAAGGACCCTTCTTCCAGTCATATAACAGGTGCTCTTTGCACACCTGTGATGTGCTCACTGTTCCCATGGGAGAGAAGAGATGTATAAAGTATAGGCATACCTCTCAACAACTTAGGTCATGAGACTCTAGGTACCTATAAGAAGGACCCTGAGACTCAGAGTTTAAGTGACCAGCCCAGAGTGCACAGCAAGTTAGTGTCAGATTCAGGACTCTGAGCCCTTCCACAGCCACTCAGGGAGAGCACTGTGGGCTCTGTGCTGGGTGGCCTGGAGACTCCAGGTAAAGGGAGTCTGGAAGGATGGACAGATACGGCTAAGAAGAGAGAGGCCAAGGTGTTCCAGACAGAAGACTGAAAAGTGGAGCTGTTGCACCCCTAAGATATTATAGCTGTGCCTTGCGCTCTCCTTCCTTCTGTGGGGAAACCCAAGCTTGGGTCACAGCGCAGGGTCATTGACTGAATTTTGTCCAGTGCTGACCTGCATCCATATATTAGCTCACAGGGGCTTCCAGATGGCTCAGCGGTAAAGAAACCACCTGCCAGTGCAAGAGATGCAGGTTCTATCCCTGGGCCAGGACAATCCCCAGGAGGAGGATATGGCAACCTACTTCAGTATCCTTGCCTGGAAAATTCCACAGACAGAGGAGCCTGGCGGGCTATAGTGCAAAGGGTCACAATGAGTCAGACACGACTGAGCAGCTGAGCACACATGCGTTATCTCACTGAGCCTCTGGTTGTGCCGGGAGGTGTAGAGGAGGTCTTCCTCTCAACCATGAAGGGAACTGAGGTCTTCTGACTCCAAATCCCAAGTCCTTTCCACTATCCATACCGCCACCACATTTCTGTAGTCGGAGAACACAAGCTCTGCAGTCGGATAGAAGGGGATTAGAGGGGGGTTCTCATACCCTCCCTCTGTTTTGTCTCTACAGTCTTAAGATTTGCAGGCTGAGGCAATTGCAGGTGAAGAACATGCCCTTTAGGAGGCAGGTGTATGCTAAGGGGTCAGTGACATAAGGGCGGCACAGTAACACCGGAGTTCCTGTAGTGCTTTTTTCAACCCACTTTCAAGTCTTTGATTTACATGTGAAAAAAGTGATGTGCCCCCAGAGTTACAGTGACTTGCCCAAAACTACACAGTGAGTTAATAAATTGCAACACTGGGTTAGAACTCTGGTCTCTTACTTTTTTATTACACAATGCTGCTCCCTTACCGTAATGGGGGTGGGGTGCAATCCTGCCAGAGGAAGGCCTCGAATATCGGGGATCGGATCAAAGCACTTTGGAGCTGCAGAGAGAGCCTTAGAGATCCTCTGGTCCTTCCTCCACACTTGACAGATGCGAAGAGTGGGGTCAGGGTGCTTAACTGACTTGTCCACAGCTAGATAGGTCTCTGCACACCACAGAGCAGTAATAAACCCAGCATCCTGACACTGAGGTCCCAGGTTGTTTTCACACTATCTTGCAAAACTGGATTCCAAATTGCCTTTTTTTATGCAAACCTAAAGCCTCCATCCAAATGCCAACAGTTTACAGAACAAATGTTTAGTTTGGGGTTTTTTTTCCCAAATAGAATTTCATTCTCGTTTTCTCTTTCTCTCTCAATTCTTATTAAGGGTGATATACTTGGGGGGGGGAGGGGCAGAGGGAGCTTCAGTAGATGCCCTTGGTAGAAAAAAGTTAAAAATTTGATAGCTAAGGAGGTCCTCAAAGCCAGGAAATAATTCAGAGGCCAGCCCCTAGCCTGTCCCAGCCAGCTTACCACTTGTCCCACCCCGCTCACAACAGGCCTTCAAAAGGCCCAGCCTTCCCTTGGCAGCTGCATTGGGTGAACACCAACGGAAATCCCTGGTATTTTTCTTTGCATGACCAACCATGGAGATGTAGGTCAGGCGTTGCTGGCCTGGCAGTTATAACAGCTCTTGATCTACCCCCTGCACCTGCAGCCATATGTGCTCTGCTCTGTGGGGATGGGAAAAGAATGTTGCCCTCCAAACAAGGGTCCAATCCTCAAGGGCCCAGGTAGATGGAGCTGGCTAGGACTTAGGAGGGTGCTGGGAGAGACCATCTGAATGTGGGGACTAGGAGCATGTCCTTGTCTCTTTCCCCACTGATGTCTAATGCTTGCTGTGGTTAGTAGTAGCAGGGTTGGCAGTGCTCTGCTCAGGGCAGCTTGGCATCATCATTGCTGTTGGAGGAGACTGGGAAGGTCTTGTCTTCCCCCTGGGCTCAGTTGGGCCCCTAGGCCTGCACCCGAACCCCCACGCCTGTCTGGTGTTTACGGGATTGAAGCTACCACCCTTTGGGACCTAGCCTGTTTTCCTTTCTGCTCTCAGCTGTCTGGTCTCCATGGACCTTGCCTACAGGTTTATGCATGCCCGTCCCCCACGGTGCAGCCCCACGAGCCTCCTCTAGCTTGGCCTTTGTTCTCTTCAGCAGAGCTGCCAGTTCCATGCCTGTCCAAGGGGTGAGCTTTCCTGGCCCCTTAGATAGGCTCCGTTGGTCCAGCCTAGCTGTGCCCATCCCAAGAGTCAGTCTCTTCACCTGCACTCTGGAGGGCAGGGCTATGGTTCCAAGCCAGGGAAAGGGCACCTGTGTGGCTGTTCTAAACTGGCCTCTAATTGACTGGCTGATTTCTTCCTGAGCTATCTCCGTTGGAGACCTCATGTATCTCCTTTATAAAGATGTGGGACCAGGATCAGTACCAATTATCTTCAAGATAACTTACAGATGATATGCAAATAAACATTAAAATTTTTAATAGTTTTTATGTTGGTTTTCATTTGTGGCAAATGATATTAGTTTTCTGTTTATATCAATAATAATATGTTGCCTTTTCATTCCAGTTTTTCATTTAGCAAATACTTACTGAGTGTCTGCCTATGCCAGGCACCATTCTAACTACAGGGGAGATCTGCCTTCATGGAGTTTTTACATTCAGAAGAGACAGGGAATGGTGGTTGGGATGGAAAGTAGCTAGGTAACACTTGGTATTTGTTTGTTTTAATAAAGAGTGATTGGGAAAGGCTTCTCTGAGGAAGAGCCATGCAAGCAGAGATCTGCGTGACCCAAGGGAGTAAACCATGTGACAGTCTGTGGTAAGAACATTCTAGACGGAGGGAACAGGTGCAGAAGCCCCAAGGTAAGAAGG
Organism: Neotragus moschatus; assembly: GCA_006410615.1. Taxonomy (NCBI): domain Eukaryota; kingdom Metazoa; phylum Chordata; class Mammalia; order Artiodactyla; family Bovidae; genus Neotragus; species Neotragus moschatus. The sequence goes on along the minus strand of SJYA01001955.1, from coordinate 2,850,792 downwards.
GTGTGCTTGGCATGTTTGAGGAAGACCAGAGATGAGTGTGGCTAGAACAGAGTGCACAAAGGAAGGTGGTAGAAGACAGAGGTTTGTGCAAGCCGTGGTGAGACACAGTGGTACTTCCTCTGAGTGAGATGGGAAGGATAGGCAGCAGAGTGCTTGAAGCAGACAGGTTTGGACCCTACCGCTTTTAGAGGGCTCTTTCGCTGGCTCCGGTGTGAAGGACCAGAGAGGGAAGAAATGGAGAAATCAGGAAGGATGTGGTTATAACAACACAGGCAGAAAATGATGTTGGCTCGGATGGTGGGAGTGGTAAGAAATGGTGAAATTCTGGGTAAATTTTAAATATATATTCAGAAGAATTTGCTGACAGATCAGAGCTAGAGAGGACTTAAGGATGAGTGCAGGGTGTTCCAGGCTTCCATACCTGGACAGATGAAACCACTATCATTCAGTAAAAGGAAGAAAGGTGCAGAAAGAACAAGCTGCTGCTGCTAAGTCGCTTCAGTCATGTCCGACTTTGTGCGACCCCATAGACAGCAGCCCACCAGGCTCCGCTGTCCCTGGGATTCTCCAGGCAAGAACACTGGAGTGGGTTGTCATTTCCTCCTCCGTGAGAATGAAAAGTGAAAGTGAAGTTGCTCAGTCGTGTCTGACTCTTAGCGACCCATGGCCTGCAGCCCACCAGGCTCCTCCGTCCATGGGATTTTCCAGGCAAGAGTACTGGAGTAGGGCGCCATTGCCTTCTCCAAAGAACAAGCTGTAGAGTAGGTTAAGACTTTTCCGTACATCTAAGTGTTTAAAAAGTGAGTCAAACTTGTGGACACAGCGGGGGAAGGAGAGGGTAGGACGAATGGAGAGGGCAGCATGGAAACAAATACACTACGGTATGTAAATAGATAAGCAGCGGGAATTTGCTGTGTGACTCAGGGACCTCAGACTGGTGCTGTGCGACCACTTACATGGGTGGGAGGGAGGTTCAAGACGGAGGGGACATATGTATAGACCTATGGCCGATTCATGTTAATATATGGCAGAAACCAACACAATATTGTGAAGCAATTATCTCCATTTTAAAAACTTTTTTAAAGAGTGAACTCTAATGAAAATAAAAATAAGTAAGTCAATTAATAGGAAAATGTTCATACAGTAATGGCTGAAATTGTATTTAGAGGGGGCCAGACCTGCCTCTGCTTCCTTCCAGCCCTGAAATTCTGTTTGATGATTTCAGATATCAAAGTCTCCCATTCATGAAGAACGGGAACTTGAGACTCAGCCCACGTAATGGATGCAAAAGGAAGGCCGGGAGAGGAATCCCTTGGGCCAGGCTTCTTTTGTTAATTTGGAAGGACCTGGAACATTCTTTTACACATCCTGGCCTCCCAGCATTGCCTCATTCACTCACACTGAGCACTTTCTGCCTAGCAGGCCCTAGATACACATAGCACAGCTCTGGTGCCCCACCCCTCCCCTTATCAAAANCAAGGACTGGCCTTGCAGGGGCTGGGTTAGGAGACAGTAGGGAAGTACAGAGCAGCCGTCTGCATATTCTCTTCTTGCCACCAAGAAACCCAGGGGGAGTACCAAGGAACATGCCTCTGCCCTGGCCTCAAAATGGTCCCTGATCCAAGGCTCAAGATCCTTAGCAAGTAGTGGGCATTGGGTGGGTGAGCGGGGAAGGAAGGAAGAGCTTAGTCACATCCTTCTGCATCTGTCCTATTGCGCTGGCAGACATAACGTGCTGTGGAGTCAGACACCCTCACTGGGTAACCAGATCTCAGACAAAGTTTCCTCACCTCTCTGAGTCTTAGTTTCCTCTTTGGTAAAATGGGGACAACACCTACTTGGAAGATTTTGAGAATTGAAGTAAGGGCTAAGTCAGTATGAGCTGTGGGGATTTTTTGCTGCTGTTATTTGTTTGTAGCTATAAGTAATGAGACTACAGTATGAGAAGCACAAATGGGGCCATTCATAGCTATAAATAAAACAACAGCTAACAATTATTGAGCACTTTCCATGGACCTTTTAATCCTTGCTGCTAAGGCTGTGATGGCAGTATTCTCACTTTGTAGACGGTACCCTGGGCTTGGACAGAGAAAGGATCTTGCCCCAGGTCTGGCAGTCACAGAGCTGGGGTTAGAACCCACACTGTTGGACTCCAAGGACTCAAGGACTCTAAGAGGCCTTGCGGGGGGAGGGGGGGGGTCCCTTTGCCTCCTCAGGTCTCAGTTTCCCATCTGCTGGTGGTGGTGGTCTTCTGCAGTTTGTTGGTGCTGTGGGCATTGACTATGAACAGGAAACCTCCAGATGGCCCCTCCCTCGGTATCATGGCTATAGAATCCTCCAGCTGTCCTGACACCAGTCTCAGGCATCTTACTATTGTGTGCCTTGAGGGGGCTGGTGGACTGCAATGAAGATGAAATGGGGAGGCTGCAGCCTGAGGGAACCTTCAACACTGAGGTTTTGGTTACAAGGCTGTACATGAGGGGCTTCCCTGGTGGTTCAGACAGTAAAGAATCTGCTTGCAGTGTGGGAGACCTGGATTTGATTCCTGGGTTGGAAAGATCCACTGGAGAAGGGAATGGCTATCCACTCTAGTATTCTTGCCTGGAGAATCCCATGGGCAGAGGAGTCCATGGGGTCGCAAAGTGTCGGTCACGACTGAGCAACTTTCACATGCTGTATGTGAGAGCATTCTTATTGTTGGGGGGCAGGGAAGGGTTGCAGGGATTTGCTCCCGTCCCCAAATTCTCCAGAGCTGTTGCCTTCTGCTGTGGAATTCCAAACATTTCCGATCAGATAAAGGTGGCTGAAAATACCCGGACTTGTCTGGACTAGTTGGAGGCGGTGCTGGGGTGAGGAGGTTGAGGCCACTGGGGCAGAGCCTGGCAAGGTCTGGCCCTCTGAGGAGCTGGCCCTGGTCATAGATATGCCTGATGCCCTTTGTCCTGGAATCTGCAGGTTGGACGGCAAGGCTCAGCAGGCTTTGAAGTGGAGGCAACAAGTCCTTCTACTCCACAATGTTGCCTCTCACCTTCCACACTAAATGACTGGATCTTTCGAATACCCCTGAGAGAGAACACAGGTAGTCAGTTATAATGAGAGTCCTTTGAGATGATCGCCTTCATTGTACAGATGAGGAAAGTCCCAGACTTTCCCAGCATCCCAGACAGTGGAACGGACTCACCCCCAGTGACAGCGCTGGGACACAAAACCCACACCTGCTGACGCTCAGCCCATTGCACTTCACGGCGTGCATTGATCAGGGTCAGAGTAGGGCAGCTCTGGGCAGAAAGGAGGAGGGAGTGGCTGCTTTGCACTGTGGAGTACTCGGAGGCACAGACCCCAGAAGGCAGCAGAGAATTGGAAGGGGGCTGGCCCCAGAGATCAAACCTCTATTCCTTATAGATTGCTACCCTAGTCCCTCCTGCCTGTTGTGTCAACACAGTGCAGAAGATGTCTTTTCCAGAACTTTCTCCTGAGCTGGGGAGAACTTGGTGTCTGGGGAGCCCCAGGTACCCTGCCCAGTCAGTCACCTGGTATCTTGGGGCCTCCTAGTTTTTGCAGGCAGTGAAGGTGGGGGTTAAGAGAGAGGGAACTGGCCTTCTTTCCTTCCCACCAGTCAGCCTACTCAGCAGCACCTTCTCTGGGCCCAGGGCTGGGCTCTCAGCCTAGGAGACAGAGCTCATGGTCAGAATGAGCAGCTGAGCGAATAGGTGAGAGAGCTCAAGGAGACTTGGAGCAGGAGAGCAGAAGGCCTTCTTAAGGCCTGCACGTTGAGACCTAAGAGATGAGCGGGAGAGAGCTCGGCCTAGGGACCAATGTGAGCAAAGATCCTGAGGCTGAACAGATCATGGTGTGTGAGGAATAAGCAGCTTGGCCCCAGACAAAGCTGAAGAAACCCTACAGACCATGGAGAAAGATCTAAGACTGAAGCTGAGCCTTGGTCTAATAATAAGAACAGTAACAATTACTTGAATTACTGCAGATCTACTAGGTGTCACATATAGTTCTAAGTCCTTTATATGAATTACTGTTGAATTTTCACAATGTTCTTGTGAAATGAGTACATCTTTAATTCCCATATTATTAATGAGGTCCAAAGCTAAACATCTTAGTCTAATTGCAAGACTTACTGGGTCCCTGCCTGCTCTTTGCTGTAGGAGCCCACCTTGGTGGAGAAAAAGAAGATAACTAGTCACCATCCTTGGCCTCATCTAGATAGCACTGCTGTTTTATAAATGAGGAAGCTGATACTCAGAGAGCAGCAGGACCTGGCTGAAGGCCTTAACCTTTCTCTGCTAGCTCGTGTTACCTTCTTGGTTAGCCCTTGGGAGAGTTGGAAGAGAACAGCAGAGGAGAGAGAACCAGAACTAAGGCCAGCTAGGACAGGCGGTAGAGGGAAAGAGGCAAAAAGTTTTCCATTAGAGCCAATCAAAGGGAACAGTTTCTCAAAAGAGCTGCTCAAAAATGAAACGGTCCACACAGGACGAAGCGAGCCCCTTCTCACAAGTGTGTATGTGTTGTTGTTTAGTCACTAATTCTCATCCGACTCTTGGCGACCCCACGGACTGGAGCCCGCCAGGCTCCTCCTCTGTCCATGGGGTTTCCCAGGCAGGAATGCTGGAGTCGGTTGCCGTTCCCTTCTCCAGGGCACTGTCCTGACCCAGGGACGGAACCCGCGTCTCCTGCAGTGGCAGGCGGATTCTTTACTGCAGGTCTGTCAGCAGACGATGCCCTTTAGGTAACTCCTTGGTTCTGGACCATCTGGAGGGAAGCAGACCTACTGTGTAATCAGGATGCTCCAGCTTTCCTTTTGTTTGTTGTTTTTTTTTCCTTTCGGTTTTATTGAAATGTATTTGACTTACAGTACTGTAAAAGTTTAAGGTTTACAGCATAAAGATTTAATTTCCATACATCATGAAGTGATGACCACAGTAAGTTTAGGGAGCATCTATCATCTCATAGAGGTACAAAATCAAGTAGAAAATTTTTTTTTCTTATGAGAACTCTTAGGATTTATTCTCTTAAAACCTTTTATATGTAATATACAGCAGTGTTAATTGTATTTATTTTGTACATTACATCCCTAGTATCCATTTATAACTGGTCGTTTCTACGTTTTAGCCACCTTCTTCCTCCCCCCTCCCCCCTCCCCCCAAACTCTGCCTCTGGTAACCACAAATCTGATCTCTTTTTCTTTCTTTTTTTAAAAAATATTTATTTGGCTGCACTGGGGTGTGCAGGATCTTTAGTTGTGGCATGTGGAATCTAATCCCCTGACCAGGGATTGAACCCCAGCCCCACCGTCCTCTACATTAGGAACATGAAGTCTTGGCCACTGGACCACCAAGGAAGTTCCTGTTTGATTTCTTAAATATAATTGACCTACAGCATTAGGTTAGTTCCTGTTATACAGCATAGTGATTCAATAATTCTATACAATGCAAACTGATTACCACAGTACGTGTAGTTAAGTCACCATGCAAAGATGTTGCATAATTATTGACTATATTCCCCACACTGTACATTTCATACTCATGAAGACTTATATACTTTGCAACTGAAAGTTTATGTCTCTTCATCTCCCTCACCTATTTCTTTTCTGTCCCTACCCCCCCTCCCTCTGTTAAACACCTGTTTGTTCTCTGTATCTATATCTCTGTTTTTGTTTTTTGTTTATTTGTTTTGGATTAGTGTCCACACATATAAGTGAAACCATACTGTATTTGTCTTTCTCTATCTGACTTATTTCAGTGAGCATAATACTTTTCTAGGTCCCTCCATGTTGTCACAAATGGCAAGATTTCATCCTTTTTTAATGGCTAGTGTTTAGTGTTATGTATTTGTATCGTATTTTCTTTATCCATTCATCTGTTGATGGGCACTTACGTTGCTTCCGTATCTTGGCTGTTGCAAATAATGCTTCAGTGAACATAGAGGTGCCTTTATCTTTTCTAATTAGCGTGTTTGTTTTCTTCACATAAATATACAGAGAGTGATATTGCTAGATTCTGTGGTGTGTGTGTACACACGCACGTACACAATCATGTCCAATTCTTTGTGACTCCATGGAATGTAGCCCACCAGGCCCCTCTCTGTTCATGGGGTTTTACAGGTGGGAATACTGGAGTGGATTGCCAAGATCCCTTCTCTCGGGGATCTTCCTGACCCAGAGATCGAACTTGCATCCCCTGCATTAGCAGGCGGGCTGGATCATATAGTAGTTCTAGTTTTAATTTTCTAAGGAATCTCCATGCTGTTTCCATAAGGTTGCACCAACTTACATTCCCACCAATAGTACATGAGGATTCCCTTCTTTCCACATCCCCATCAATGGTTGTTATTTGTTGTCTTTTTGATAACAGCCATTCTGACAGGTGTGAGGTGTTAGCTGATTATGGTTTTGATTTGTCTTTTCCTAATGTTTCTTGATGTTGAGCATCTTTTCATGTACCTGTTGGCTATCCGTATGTTTTCCTTGGAAAAATGTCTGTTCAGATCCTCTACCCACTTTGTAATCTGGTTATTTGTTTTTTTGATGTTGCATTGTATGAATTCTTTGTATATGTTGGATATTAACCCATTATCGGCTATATCATTTGCAGATATCTTCTGCCTTTTAGCTTCTAAAAGGTACCTTCTGCCTTTTAGTAGGTGGCCTTTTAGCTTTGTTGATAGTTTCCTTCTCCATGCAAAAGCTTTTTAGTCTAAAGTGGTCCCATTTGCTTATTTTTGCTTTTGTTTCTTTTGCCTCTGGAGATGTATCCAAAAAATATCATATTACAAATCAAAGAACATACTGCCTGGGTTTTCTTCTAGAAATTTTATGATTTTGGGTATTACATTTAAGCCTTTAATTCATTTAAAATTTATCTTTGTGCATGGTGTGAGAGAATCATCCAGTTTGATTCTTTTGCGTGTAGTTGTCCGTGTAAGTGTGGGTTCATTTCTGGTCTCTCTGTTCCATTGATCTATGTGTCTGTTTTTTCTGCTGGTACCAAACTGTTTTGATTACTGTAGCTTTGTAGTATAGTTTCAAATCAGAGAGCATGATACTTCCAGCTTTCTTTTTTCTCAAGATTATTTTGGCTATTGGAAGTCTTTTGTATTTCCATACAAATTTCATAATTATTTGTTCTAATTCTGAGGAAAATGCCATTAATATTTTGATAGGGATTGCACTGTATCTATAGATTTGTGCTCCATCTTTCTGAACCTCAACTGGGAAGTGAGGATGTTAGGGGTGAGTTTGAGCATCACATGGAAGGTTGGATGGACATCGTTTAAGGTCAACTCTTGAGTCTCTGATTCTGTTTCAAGGCTGAGCCTTGGTCCTTCTCACCCTGGACACTGGGAGAAGAATGAAAGGCTATGGCCATCTACTCCTGAAAGATAGGGAGTTCATACTGAAGCCTGCATCCCTGGAGCCCGTGAGCCCCAACTACTGAGCTTGTGTACCACAACACCGAAAGCCCAGGCACCTAGAGCCTGCGCTTTGCAGCAAGAGACGCCACTGCAGCAAGAACCCTGTGCGCCGCAGCTAGAGCAGCCCCGCTCTCTGCAGCTAGAGAAAGCCTGCACACAGCAGTGGAAACCCGGAGCAACCAGAAATGAAATAGCGAAGTCATAAATAGAAATACCTAGAGAAAAATGGACAGGGAGTTAGTTACCAAGGATGAGATACGGTTGAGATGAGGGGAGTTTTCAGATTTCCAGGGAATGAATGTATATGAGCACGTAGCAGCTGCCCAGAAGCCATTAGGCCTTTGGGCTCTGGAGCCAGACTGCCTGGATTCAGACCCCTGCTCTGCCATTTATGAACTGGATGGCCTTGGGAGGTCACTTGACCTCTCCGTGCCTGTTTCCTCATCTGTAACATGGTGAGTAATGATAGCACTTACTTCATGGGGTTCTTATGAGGATTCAGTGAATTTACATATACAACGAAGCTCTTAGCACCATGCCTGGTGCTTGGTAAGTGCTCAGTAAATCTCAGCCATCACTCCCTGGGAAGGAGATCGAGAGCCCCTAAATGAGCATCTGTGCCCCTGGTAAAGGCTTTTCTGAATTACCTCTATCTGCCTCCAAGACTGGTACCCGGCTTCTGAGTGAGGCGGTGGAGAGCCTGCGCTACACTGCTGGGCCTGATAGCTCTCTCAATTCCCTAGCGGAGGTGTTATCTCCTCCCGGCACAACCACTTCCTTTTCTGAGAAATGAGCACATCTGTCAGGCTTAGCTTCTTAGAACTAATGGAGGGGGAGGAGGCGGGGGAGGAGAGGCTGGCAGCTGACAAGGGCAGACTTAAAGAAAGATTACCAAGAAGTTTGCTGTGAGGATGCCTCCACATAGCCCCGACAGCCCAAATGGCTTGGGCTCCCCATGCCACCCTCTTCTACCATAATACCAGGGTCACTTTGCTTTACCAAGTGCTTTCATCCCCTTTCCTCACCATCTTGCCTGTGAGGTTAAAGCAGGAGAAACTGAGGTTCAGAAGTAGAGAGGCCTGCTGTGCCACCCACCAGCTGGACTGACTCAGCTGAGGTGTCAGCCCAGCTGTCTAGCCACCCATCTCTTTGTCCCTGCCCTGTGGAGCCACCTCTCTGAGTTGCCTACATCCAGGCCTGTGGTCCCCAGGGTGGAGGAGAGAGGCTGTATTCCTCTCATTTTGCTGAAGCCCACACACAACCCACCCCCCTGCCTCCCACCCCCCTGGGGAAGCCAAGGGAAGTGGATTCCAACCACAAACCTCACTTCTTCGAGTCTCCGCCTGCAGCTCCCTGCTGAGACAGTGATAAGGCCTCCTTCTTTGCCCCACTGCCCCCTATGCCTGCCATCTCTGTGAGATCTCCTAGCAAGCCCTCATTTGTCTATTCAGTTGGCATTTGTCAGCCTCTCCCTCAGGGAAACTGAGTCCAAGAGCAGAAAGTGACTCACGGCCTGCCTGTGCAGGGCTTTGATGAGGCCGGGTAAGGTACATTCTTGATGTTCCTGGCACTTTCCCTGGGCTGCTAGGAGCCCCTTCCTCTTCTCCACCTACCTCTTTCCAGAAATAACCAAGCAGGAAGGAAGCAGTGGGCCTGGGCCCTCCAGAGTCACACTAGAGGAAGGAGGGGCCCGTCTGGCAGCGGTGCGTGTTCTCCACTAAAGCTAGGACGGAAGGGTTTCACTTTCTCTCCTGGCCTTCGTCACATCCTTTTCCTGTGGCACCCAGTTCCCCTCAGCTGGCTTGGGGCCAGAACTCATTCATTCAGCTGGTGCTTCAGGCCACCTTCCTCCTCCTAGAGGGACCCAGGGCTCTAGGCCTGGCCCCAGAATATGAACTGGTTCTTCAGTTACCACTTGAGACAGGCCTCTCAGTATCTCTGAGCCTCAGCCTACCTGAGCTTACCTGACCTCCTTCAGTAATAGGGCATGCACCTGGCCCATGATGGGGCCTTGAGAACAGCCGTCCTTTTGTACGTGAGCAGAGTACTGAGTAGAGGTTAGGAAGAAAGGCACTGGAGCCAGATTTTGGTGCAGGCAACCCAGTTATGTCACCAGACCATTGTGTGACCTTGGGCAAGTCACACAGTATCTGTGGGCCTCAGGTCTATCAGCTGTATGGTGGGTTAACAGTAGAACCCACTGGCCCACAGAGCATAGAGACAGTTTAATGAACCAATCCACAGAAAGGACCAAGGAGGGGGTCTTGCAAGGTAAATGCTCTGGAAATGTCAGCTGCTGCTGCCGCCACTGAGAAGCCTAGTTCTCTGTGGGTGGAGACAGCAGGGACCCAAGATGGCAAGATTGGACCTCAGAATGAGCAAGAGGCCAGAACTCAGACAAATCCCAGTCCTACCACTTGCTGAACAAAGATTATGGGAGAACAGTGAAGCTACCATCTTGACATCTGTAGAACGAGACTCCGATAAAAACGTTCTGAGGGCTGACTGAACATGGTCATTCATTTGTTCATCTCAAATGGATTCATTTAGAACGGCACCTGCTGTGTTCCAGGTACAGCACCAGCTTCTTGCGGTACAAGTGGCAGAAACCACACACAGTCTAGCTGGGGAGACAGGACCAAAACCACTCAGGTGGACGTGACTGTGCATGCGCCCAGGGGATACAGCCTGCTCGGAGTGAAGTGCTTCAGCTCAGCGCCTGGAGCAGGCACAACATTCACTTGTTTTTTTTTTTTTTTTTTTTTCTTTTTGGCTGCACTGGGTCTTCGTTGCTTTTTCTTAGACTCTCTGTTTGTGGTGATCTGGGGCTGCTCTCTAGTGTGTGGGCTTCTCATCATGGTGGCTTCCCTGGTTGTGGAGCACGGACTCCTGGGTCCAAGCTCCAGCAGTTGCGACTCCCAGGCTCTAGAGCACAGGCTCACTAGTTGTGGCGCACAGGCTTAGTTGCTCTGTGCCATGTGGGATCTTCCCGGACCAGAGAGTGAACCCCTGTCCCCTGCATTGGCAGGTGGATTTCTATCCCCTGCACCACCAGGGATGTCCCAGATATTATACTGTTATTTTAAAAGTGAGGACACTATGGGCTCAAGAAGCCAAGTAACCTGCTCAAAGCCATACCACTCAGAAGAATGGAGATGTGGGAGGTGGGAGGGAAGGGTGAATAGTGGAGAACTGACTGGGTTCAAGCAGGAAGTGTGCGCCAGCCCCTGGCAGGGCAAGTGGTCCACTGGCACTTGGACCACTCCTCAAGGACAGTGCTGTGCCAGCCTTTCTCCTGACTTCTGCAGGATTGCAGGTGGCTGCAAGGTAACCTTCATCATGCAGTTTACTTTGTCTGGGCAGAAATCGAGCTGAAGCCAGTCTGTGCCTGTCTGGATGAGCCCTGGCTTCAGATATGTCAGTCTTGATCCCTGCCTGTACCGAGTCCCCGGACTGACAGGTGAGACCACCATACAGAGGGCCTCAGCCTGGGGACGCTGCTGCCTCTCCTTCTCACTTCAGGGTCTTGGCACTTGGTTCTTCTGCTGGAACATGCTCTTTTTCACCCAGGAGTTTTTTTTGTTTTTTTTTTTCTTTTCATTTGGCTTCACTGGGTCTTAGTTGTGGCACGTGGGATCTAGTTCCCCAAACAGGGATCAAACCTGGGCCCCCTGTGTCGGGACTGCAGACTTAGCCACTGGCCCACCGGGGAAGTCTCATCACCCAAGATTTTTGATCCTCCCTTGGCCACTGCCACCTAGTCATTTAGGACTCAGTTTAGACTCCCCACCCTCTCCCAGAGAGACCTTCTCTGACCACTCCACCTGTGCCAGTCCACTGGTGTTCTTTACCACCTGCCCAGGACTTACTCTCTTCAAAACCCCATCATATCTGAAATTGTCTTGCTGCTGCTTCTCTTTGCTTCTCTCTAGGACTGTGTTTCTCAACCTTACTTTCTCCTCACCACTCCCTGCTAAGGAGTCTTTTTAGTTCTTAGACATGTTTGTCTTAATTGCCCTGGCATAAGTTTGGATACCACAGCTGTGCTGTGTGTCTCTTTTTGTGCTGTGTCCTCACCCCACCCCCATGGAGAACGCAGGGACTAGAACGTAAGCTCTGTGAGAGCAGGCACCTTATTTGTCCTGTTCAGTGCTGGTAGACACTGAGCAGTTACGGTATGAACGAAGGTCCAGAATCTCTGGGAGTACAAAGGAGATGTTCTTGCTGGAGCTGAAGGACAGATAAGAAGGGAAGTCTTGGAAGACAGGACTCCAAAGTGGTCACATAGCTGGGTAGGGTTGGCTGACTAAGGCGGAGGTGGGGAGGGNTGTGACATGGGGCTCAGATCGCTACATCTGAGGATTCTGATGGAGGTGAAGGGGAGGACAGTGTCTGGAACTTAGGAGGCATGTAAAACCTTTGTTCTCCTCATGTATTTATTGGTCACTGACTCTGTGCCAGACACTGTTTTGGGTTCTGAGTATATAGAAACAGGACAGCCTCTCTGCCTCATCAAGCCATGACTACTGCAGGAGATCAGTCAAAACAAAGACCCAAAAGGGCAGGTTCTGCTTCCAGAAAGTGCTAAGAAGAAAAATAGAGCAAGGTGAGGGGATAGGTAGCTAGAGATCAGGGCAGGGGGTACCATATTAGACAAGGTGGCCAGGGAAGGGAAGGCATCCCTGAGGAGATGGCATTTGAACAGAGTTAGGAGTGAAATGAGGGAACCTGGGTTGAGTGCTCCAGGCCACAAGGGCAGTAGGTCCTGAGCTCAGCAGATATTGCAGCAACAGCCCAGGCAGCTAGAGTAGAGTGTGCAGTGCAGAGGGGCTGGGGCCTACTGGACCTCACTGGCCTTGGTGAAGACTCGATTCCATGTGTGATGGGAGCCTTGGAGAGCTTGAGAGCACGGAGGGACAGGGGCTCAGTGGTGGGGTTTTCCCCACCTGCCCACCTTCCCTCCCCAGTTCCTTTTCCCCTTTCTAGAAGGACTCTGCTCTGGCTCACACATGACTGCTGCCTCCCTAATGGCTTAATAAATACAGAGGATTCTTTGAGTCAGGTTGTTAGTTCAATGTGTATGACCCTCTGCTAGGTACCAGGGACATGAACGGACATGACACTCCTTCTGAGTGCAAGGAAAAGCTGTTGGTGTGCCACACCCTGACCTATGTTTTAAAAAATCTTGGCATGAAGTAAGGGGGTGTCATCAAGACTAGAAGTAGGGCCCGGCAGATATCATAGTGAGCAAACTGTCCAGGGGGGACATGGAGCCAACCAGAAATGGCAGGCATGGTCTGAGGAGGCTGGCTCAGCCACTCTGGCCCAGATAGAATGTGGGCCCACAGTGTGAGTTCATGGTGGAGAAGCAAGAACACAGTCTTTGGAACCAGCCAGTGGCCTGTTCCCTCCCTGGGCAGTTGAAGCACACTGATCCTAGATGCCAGACACCAGCTTTAGATTCTGGTTCCTCCACAAAGCTGGGTGACCTGATCAAGTTCCTTTGCACTCAGAGGCCGGGCTTCTTGGTCTGCCAGTGGGGAGAGACAGCCTGCACTGCAGCATTGTTGAGAGGATTAAAGGACAAATGGGGTTTAAGGTGCCCTCATTAAAGGGTGCTCCAAGCTCCCCTCCGCCTGCCCCACAGATAGGTTCTACCCTAGGCTGGGTCATTCAGCCCACAGCCCCTCCTCTGTGGTATCATGTGCTTCCCTCCTGACTAGCTTCGGGGCAGAGGACTGTTGCTCACCTCCTGGCCCCGGGTCCTGCCCCCTGGGGTGGGTGACAGGGCCTCACGGACCCCGTCCCAGTCCTGCACTGCTGTTGCCCTCTCTATTCCGCCCTGCTCTGCCCACCCATCAGCCTGCCCTGGTCAGAGGCTTCCTCCAGACCTGCCCTGCCCCAGAATCACTCTGAGAGTTTCCCCCATCTCTTTTCTCTCCCTTCCTCCCTCTCTCCCTCCTTTACAGCAGTGGAAAGGCTGAGGCCTGGTAGTTCTGCACTGCCCTCAGGCTCAAATCCCACTTCCTCCAGGCTTCCAGACCACAGGTGGTCCAGCTCTCACTCACCCCTTCAGGCTCATCTCCTCCCCTCTCTGCCTCTCCTGCTCCAGCCCCTTGGCCTCCCTCAGTTCCTTGCCCATCTCTTTCCCAGCTCAGGTTCTGAGGGACCACTTCCTAGCTGGCTGACCTTGGACAGAACTCTTCCCCCACTTTGCACCTGTTTTCTCAGCAGTAAAATGGGTTGGTTATCCCCAGCTGAGGGTCAGGAGAAAGAGCCACCCTTAACCCTTTATCTGGCCCAAAGCGGGCATGGACAGCGACAGTTTCTTGGCTCAGCAAGGTCATCACACGCGGACCACCCACCTTGCCCCAAGCAGATTCCTGTTTGAGAGCTCACATAGTTCCCTTTTCTTCTGTCTCCTGGCAGGACACGTTCGTGGAACTCTACGGGAACAATGCAGCAGCCGAGAGCCGGAAGGGCCAGGAGCGCTTCAACCGCTGGTTCCTGACCGGCATGACTGTGGCTGGTGTGGTTCTGCTGGGCTCGCTCTTCAGTCGGAAGTGACCAGACACTGACTACCAACTCACTCACACACCCCCATCCTGTCCCCACCACATCTCTCCGTCCAGCCACCATTGCCACCAGGAGGACCACTCCATGGAGCCCACAGCCACCCACACATCACAGGGTTTGGGCCTAGACCTGGTCCCCCACAATTAGTTTTCTAGAATTTACATGCTTCTGTGAGAGCTGCCTTCCTCAATTCTCGTGGCATCAAAACCCACAAAATTCCCTAGAAGCTAACAGGTGTTGGGGGTTGTGACTGGGGGCTGGAGTGCCCCACCCAATTGGTGGGTCCCCTTCCACATTTAGGGTCCCTGAGCATGCTTTCTTGCCAGGGAGCTGGAAAGTTTTCTGACCCTTTTCCCCAGAAAGAGAGACAATAGATTGCCTTCATTTTGAAGTCTGTGGCCTCAGAATTGATCATTTCCTGTCTTACCCCCTCCTCCCGGCCCTGGGCCCCCGGTCCATTCATCCCCACCCTCCAAGAGCCACTTAGGGCCCACTTCTGACTAATTAGGGATTCAGGATGCTTGGGATAAAGAAATAAGGACCAGGACCCCCTTCCCCCTCTGACCCAGCCAAAGTCCCTCCCCCCAGTCCCAGTGTCCTCTGGAGGTCTCTGGCTGGAGGCCGGCCTCACCTGAGATAGAGGGACTATAGCTGTAGGAAGCACCCCATGCCGGCGCTGGAGTGGCCTTGCAGTTTAGCACCACCCCAGTTCTTCCCCTTCCCTGGCTCCATGACCACAACTGAGGGACCAACTGGGCCTGAGATAGGTGCCGCAGAGCTGTTTATGGCCCCAGCTGCCTCACTTCCTGCAAGAAGATAAGCCTGTGGTGTCTTTGCCTTGGGCTGCTGCCCATGAGTTTCAGGGGCCATGGTCCAGAGGTGAGGGGGAGCTACAGGGAACAGCTGTGGGAGCCCTAGGGTCTTCCTACCTCAGGCAGGAAGGGCAGGAAGGAGAGCCTTGTGCGTGGGGTGGAGCTGGGACTGGCCAGAGGGGCCAGCCCTGCCTGGCCTGAACAATTTGTATCCCACCCCCATTCAGCCTGAGCAGCCGGGCTGCCAAGGTCAGGATGGCCTGGCCAGGAGCTCTTCTGACCTCCCTCTCTCTCCTCTGCTCCACCCATGGCCTGTCTCATCCCTGGGGGTCCAGGCCTAGCCCCGGCCACCCCGGGCTCTCTGCTGTACATATTTGAAACTAGTTTTTATTCCTTGTGAAGATGATATACTATTTTTGTTAAGCGTGTCTGTATTTATGTGTGAGGAGCTGCTGGCTTGCAGTGCGTGTGCACGTGGAGAGCTGGTGCCCGGAGATCGAACAGCCTGATGCTCCCTGCACCCCCACCCCACCCCACCCCCTGCCCTGGTCTGGGGAAGCCAGCTGGGGGTCCTGGCTCCTGAGAGGCACCTGTCCCTCGCCCAACCCCCGCCCCACACTTTTTCCAGCTCTTTGAAATAGTCTGTGTGAAAGTGAAGGTGCAGTTCAGTAATAAAATGTGTTCTTCGTGAGCAAAGGGCCTGGGCTCGTGTGTGCTCCGGGAAGGGACCCTGGGCTGGCAGGAGGGGCGCAGGGGAGCCAGGTACCTGTGCTGACTGCTGCCCTAATCTTGGACAATCCCTTCTTCCTTGCTCTGGTCCTGAATGTCTCCACCTGACACTGGGTCTGCTTTGAGCCCCTGCTATGTGCTGGGCACTGACTGTGTGTGAACATGACAGACAGTCCCTGCCCTCAGGAGTTGGTATTCTAGTGGGAGGCACAGTCAAGTGGCCACTTGGCTCTGTGTAGGCACAGTCTTGAATGAAGGTGAAAGTGTTAGTCAAACTTAATGGACTATAGCCTGCCAGGTTCCTCGTCCATGGAATTCTCCAGGCAAGAATACCGGAATGGGTTGCCATTCTCTTCTCCAGGGCATCTTCCTGATCCAGGGATTGAACCCTGGTCTCCTGCATTGTAGGCAGATTCTCTACTGTCTCAGGCACCAGGCAATCCCAGCCCTAGGCACTGGGAATTCTGCAGAGAAGCCCTTTCCTTTATGGAGCTTCCATTCTGGTTGGGGAGACAGGGAGATGAATATAACAATGGCTCTGACTGTTGCAGGGCAAAGGTGGAAACAGAATGGCTCTGAGGAAGCATGGCAAGACATGAAAGCCCTAGTGGGGAAGGAGATAAGAACGAGTCAGATAACATTTTAAAGATAATCCCACAAGATCAGCTGATGGATTGGAGAGAGTTCTAGAGAGAAAAAGGAACCATGGGTGATTCAAGGTTTTGAAATAGCCTTACCATTATAATCCCAAAGTGAAGCACCCATCTGAGGCCAAGAAGTTCATAGTGAATGCTCTTAACAGCATTTAATATGGAACCTGACTTGTCTGGGAGTCAGGGAGGGCTGCCTGGAGGAAATGATATCAGAACCAGACCCTGAAGAGTCTGTAAGAGTTCTCCAAAAGAAGCAGGGAGGCAGGAAGAGTGGTCCTGCTGAAGAAGCAAATGCAAGGACGAGCAAGAATTTTCTTCAGGCTGTAGGAAAGTTGGTGTGTCTGGGAGCTCCTGGGTCAATATGACACTGGAGAGGTGGGATGGGGGTACTGACTTTGATCCTGAGGGCCGTGAGAGCCAGAGGAAGGTTGTTAGGGAGTGATATACCACTTAGACCCCAAAGCGCCCTCTGGCTGCTATGTGAAGAAGGCTCTGGAGGGAGAGCAGAGTGGAGAAGCCGTGGCTCGGTTAACGCTCCAGTTCTGAGGGTGGTCAGCCAGGTGTGTATCCTGGGTCGCCATTCCTGATCTTTGCTCAAGTAACCTAGCCTATGTCCTAGCTTTCCCATCTGTGAAATGGGTAGGATTGCGGTACCCATCTCAAGTGATAGTGGTCAAAAGTGAATGAGAGATAACACAACAAAGCTTGAAAGAACTGGAAGTTGGGAGGGGGGGTGCGGATGTAGCGATGACCCTGCCATCAAGAAGACCCTCAAAAGGAAGAAGGAGGTGCTCCTCAGGGAGTTCAACTGGCTGTGGCCGCTGGGGGTGGGAGTGGGGGGCGCTCCTCCCCTTCTGCTTTCAAGAGCGAGCTTGACTGCCCCCTGGTGGCCAGGGGTTTCCACCTGAAAGCCACTCCCACCCCAGATGTCTGCTCCCAGGGATGCAGAGGACCTGTCAGTCTCCTGACTGGCCAGCTTTCCCCCGTGTCCCCATCTTCTGCCCTGTTCACTAGAAGGACGTTTACACTTCCAACCGTTAGGTACCGAATTCGTAGCTTTTCGCGGCTCCTGGCTCAGGGTCACCATTCTCCAAAGCCTTTTCAGGCTTCTATATCTTTAGGCCCAGGATATACCCGTGGCCGGTAACCTAACCACTCAAGTCCCCTCTCCAGATTCTTGAGATTCTTCCAGAAACGTCTTTTTACATAATTTTGTTGCTGCTGTTGTAAAGTTGCTAACTCGTGTTCAACTCTTTGCAACTCCATGAACTGTAGCATGCCAGGGTCCGCTGTCCTCCACTATCTCCTGGAGTTTGCTCAGATTCATGTCCCTTGAGTCAGTGATGCTATCTAACCATCTCATCCTCTGCCACCCTCTTCTCATTTTGCCTTCAGTCTTTCCCAGCATCAAGTCTTTTCCAGTGAGTCATCTCTTCACATCAGGTGGCCACATCAGGTGGCCAAAATATTGGAGCTTCAGCTTTAGCAACAGTCCTTCCAATGAATATTCAGGGTTGATTTCCTTTAGAATTGACTGATCTCCTTGCAGTCCTAGGGACTGTCAAAAGAGCCTTCTCCAGCACCACAATTTGAAAGCATCAGTTCGTTCACATAATATGTAACTAACTATATTCTGATCCGTTTTTTTACACAAAGAGTAACAGACACACTGTGCCTGTTTTTTTTCTGCCTAAATAGTTTATCTTGTAAAAGTTTCCATGTTCATACATGAATCCCTGATTGTTATACAGCTTCAGCAATTAACTCATGGCAGATTAATTCTTTTTTCTAGCTGTATAATATTCCACAAATGTTTTATCCAGACCCTGAATTCAGTGATTCCAACCTTAAGCATGGCATGAAAAGTGAAAGTGAAGTCACTCGGTCCTATCTGACTCTTTGCGACCCTATGGACTATAGCCCGCCAGGCTCCTTGGTTGATGGAATTTTCCAGGCAAGAATACTGAAGTGGGTTGCCATTTTCTTCTCCAAGGGGTCTTCCTGACCCAGGGATCAATCAGGTCTCCTGCATTGCAGGCAGACTCTTTACCCTCTGAGCCACCAGGGAATCCCAAACATGGCATGGCACACACATAAAATACTGAAATTGCACACTGAGGAAAAGCTGGAAAGGATTTTGGACATCTATGTGGGTCCTGGGGAAAAATTCATTTCCATATATTTTTATGATGAGAAAAATATAGCAATATATCCTAGGATATGAAGAATTAATTTTGACTACTAAATATATTATTTTAAATATATTCCTTAAAAAACTTGATCTTATTCCTGTGAATGCCACTTTTTTTGTCTAATTCATTTTCTTAATATTTTTGCAACTTTTACATATAAGAGATTTTATGATCAAAATGGTTTACACAATTCCTGATCAAGATTAATGATGATCTCTTCAAATTCTTGGTAGTCAGCACTTGCAAGACTTTGTCACCTCAGGTAAGTGATAAAAAAAACTGTTCCAGAACAACTGAAATTATATTTTTAATGTTCTTATTGTTCTTCCCTTTCTAAAATTGACAAATACAATGTTGTAATCAAGTGAATTTCAAATCCAAATGAACTTTTTCTTTCTGGATATTTAAGAAAATAACTGAGTTCTAGAAGACAGGAAATGACCTAAAGCTTTCAAAGTCTTTTTTTAAAAATTATATAACTTATTAAAACTGAGCAAGGCTGTATAGCACAAAGGAAGAGAAGGAAGAAAGGGAAAGAAGGAAAGGAAAGCAAATTCTAAACCAATTCACTTAAGAACATGCAAGCCAAAGGTCTAAGTATAATATTAACAAATGGAACCCAACAAAATATAAAAAGAATACCCCATGACCTAGTAGGGCTTATTCCAGGTAAATAAGATTGCCTCAGTATAAGAAATCTTTCAGTGTGATTGTACTGAAACATTAATAAAGAAAATCCTTAGGGTATTTCAGTAGATATCAAAATAATATTTTGTAAAATTCAATACCTATTTATTACTTAAAAAAGTCTTTTATCAAGCTAAGAGTTGAAAGTTAGCTTCCACTTTTTTATACCCCTTTGAATTTCTTAGAGTTTAAGATAATGATTGTGCTTTGCTTGTGCAATTTTTTAAAGTTAACAAATCTTAGAAAAATCATCAACTTATGATCAAATTCATTACATAATATCCAGCTCTCCATTTTTCTGTCTCCTCTCCACCATCACAGCCTTTGTCATGAATCAGGGGGAAAAAAAAACACAAGAATTTTTTTCTTAATCTATAATAAATAATAGAAATGAACATATATGATCCCTACTAATTTGTCTTCTTTGATTTTTAATAGATATCCATGCAATGATGTTATAATTCAGGACATATGGAGTATTAATTTCCTCCTAAATTATTTAAACCATCCCATTTCAGTAGGTTCACTTATGAATAATTAACTTGAATAATTTCATGATAAAGAGTCTTGTGAATTCTTAGCAACTGAAATGGTCTTATCACAGTTTTAACATCTCCATCTTGAAGTTGGAGGGAGTCAATCTTAAAACACTAAGGTACCGAGAATATGGACATAAAGTTAAGGAAACAGTCTTCTAAGAGGAAAATTTTAAAGTATATAACAATGCAGTGGCCTCGTCCACTACATTTGTCTCACGTATCTTTCATGGTTTGTAAATTTGCTGCCGAGTGGGAAATGACCAGTGCCCATATCAGCTTGGCTTAAATTGTGCTGGTGTGAAAATGCTGCCCTCAAACCTCAACCCTGTGCACTCGCCCAAGGAAAAGAAAACAGCTGTGCCCCGACCCAGTTGCATTGTAAAAATAATAATAAACAACAACAATAATAAGACCCTTATCTGCAAACCATTGATACGGTGGAACATTCCCCAACAGCTACCTGGCCATCACTTTTACAAATAACAGTCTCTCCCAGGCTTCGTGCCAAGCTCCCTGCGCACCTGGAAAGCAAACTCCTCTAGTGGCTCCATGGCCTTTGTGAAGGGTCCTTGTGGAGGTTAGGCGGTCCTCCCAGATGGGTGGTCGTGTGCTGTGCAGGTGACCACTGCAGTTAGATGTCCAAGAAGGAAGAGCCCACCCTTGGCCAGGCTCATCTCACTCTGGTGGAGCAGAAGGGGCCGGAGGAGAGATGGGCTATATAGCAGTTAGCAGCAAGACTATAGGAGAAGGCAGTGGCACCCCACTCCAGTCCTCTTGCCTGGAGAATCCCATGGATGGAGGAGCCTGGTAGGCTGCACTCCATGGGGTTGCTAAGTTGGACACGACTGAGTGACTTCACTTTCACTTTTCACTTCCATGCACTGGAGAAGGAAATGGCAACCCACTCCAGTGTTCTTGCCTGGAGAATCCCAGGGACGCGGGAGCCTGGTGGGTTGCCATCTCTGGGGTCACACAGAGTCAGACACGACCAAAGCGACTTAGCAACAGCAGCGGCAAGACTATAAAACAAGACTGCCAGGGCTAGCTGGGAGCCCTGGGCCAAGTGACTTAACCTCTCTGTGCCTGAGTTTCCTCATCTGTAAAATGATAATTATACCTATCTGATGGGTAGTTATGCAGATTTTGTGCAAATTTTTATGCTTGTAAAGTGCTTAAGAAGGGTTTCTGGCACCATAAATATTATATAAACTTTATCAGGCTATGTTGTCAGACCTCCCACCCCTTACCACTAGTGCTCTAGGGACTGGTGAGGGGACTAGTCTTGGGGCTAAGCTCTAACCTTATCATGGATACCTCCCAAAGGCAAATCCTATCTGAAATAAGGATTCAGATAGGCTCGGTGGTAAAGGCTCCACCTGCCAATGCAAGAGCCAAAAGAGGCATGGGTTCAATCCCTGGGCCAGGAAGATCCCCTGAAGTAGGAAATGGCAACCCACTCCAATATTCTTGCCAAGATAATCCCTTGGACTTATAGTCCATGGGGTCGCAAAAAGTCAGACATGACTGAGCATGCACACTAAGTGAAGTCTAAGTAGTTTAAATGGTGATCCCAGGGCACTGGGGACAGTGAATCAGGGGGTGATCAGGGAGGGACTTTGGAAATCAACAGAAGATGCAATGATGAGTAACCTGCCACTTCAGGCAATGGGGCTTCTTCTCAGAGCATCCACTGATAGACCCATGGAGCATTCTCGAGGCAGAGCACAAGGTGTTAATACACTAACTCCCATCCCTCATCTGCCTAGGGCAGCTCCTAGGTCGGCACTTCCTACCTGCCAAGCATACACCTATGATCAAGAAGACCCAGGCACCTGTTTCTTGAATGAAAACTCTCCACCGAAGCTGCACATGACCTTTCTAAAGACACATGGTGGGGCACCATCGCATCTACCCCAACTTACGAGAAACTTGGTAGCACGTGAGCTGGAAAATTCTGCTTGAGGGAGGCACCACTGGTGGTTCTCCACTCGTGCTGATCCAAACCGTACTGCAGTGAACAACCTCACGGATCCATCATTTTGCGTAGAAGTAGCGTTCGTCGCTCAGTTGTGTCTGACTCTTTGTGACCCCACGGATTGTAGCCCCCCAGGCTCCTCTGTCCATNATGAGAAGCTTGGTAGCACGTGAGTTGGAAAATTCTGCTTGAGGGAGGCACCACTGGTGGTTCTCCACTCGTGCTAATCCAAACCGTACTACAGTGAACAACCTCACGGATCCATCATTTTGCGTAGAAGTAGTGTTCGTCGCTCAGTTGTGTCTGACTCTTTGTGACCCCACGGATTGTAGCCCCCCAGGCTCCTCTGTCCATGGGGTTCTCCAGGCAAGAATAATGAAGAGGGTTGCCATGCACTCCTCCAGGGGATCTTCCTGACCCAGGGATCGAATTCAGGTCTCCTGCATTGCAGGTGGATTCTTTACCATCTGAGCCACCACACGGATCCATCATTTTGCACACGTGCATGGGTAGCCACAGGCTATTTATAGAAGTAGTATTACCAAGCCTTTTGTCATTTTGATGGAGACACTCGAAACTGGCATCCGGTGAAACTGCCTGTCTTCTGAACACTTGCCAGTATCCTTGTTAACACTCCTTGATCTTCGTCAATCTGGCCGATGGAAAAATAGTATCCCATTCTTTAAAATTTCATTTTCAAGCCTCTAATTCAGGTCGACACCTTTTGATAATGTGGAAACCATCTGTACCCCTACTGAGTTGATGAATCTACACAGCGACCAATGAAGGCTGCAAATGGCACAGAAAGACAGCGAGGCGTCATGTGTGCCTCCTGGCGAAAGAACACTCACGAAGTACTCCTGCCAAAAAGTTAATTCTGAATCTGACCCAAGCCTCTAAATGTGACCACCCCTGAATGGAAGATACAGGGGACACAGGAACACAGCGAGTGACACATGGGAGGGCAATCCGTAAAGTGCAACCTGGAGGACACGCCTCAGGACAGATGACGCCTCTTCTATGCTTCCACTTCCGGGAAGATGGAGAGGATGCGCTTTCCTCTCTTTCTCCTGCTAAGTGAAACTAAAATCCCTGGAAGTTGTATATGCAACAAGCATAAGAAAACCCTGGAAAGTAAAAAGAAGGCAGGCTGGATGGGGACCTGAGAACCTGAGGAACAACACAGTGGTGTGTTCTCTGGGTTTCTGTCTCAGAGATCCCAGACTTGGGGTTGAAGAAGTTGGAGCAGGCTACTCAAAAAAGCCAGTGGGCACAGAAAAGAAAAAACAGCCCCAACTGAAGCCAGCTCTGTCTATTCAAAGGATTAGGAGAGAAACATCCTAGCAAGATAGAAGTTTTAGATGATTGCAGCTCTACTCCAGCCAAATACCACTGGGAAAAGAAAAAAACTATGAAAACTATGGCCAACTACATCCACAAAGATTGAGTGGGGACCCTAGGCTTCCTCCCTGATTCAAGGTGCCCCGACTACCCACTATCAATGTGGGGTGTTGTGAGATAAGGACAAGGGAGCAGGAATTTTCAACTCTGCTGGCCAGTTAATGAGCCNAAACTATGAAAACTATGGCCAACTACATCCACAAAGATTGAGTGGGGACCCTAGGCTTCCTCCCTGATTCAAGGTGCCCCGACTACCCACTATCAATGTGGGGTGTTGTGAGATAAGGACAAGGGAGCAGGAATTTTCAACTCTGCTGGCCAGTTAATGAGCCCTCCCCTACCACCCCTTCTCCCCATAGTGTCAGTGGAGACCACATTGGGAGCCTGGAATTCCACACCTACCTGGCAATAATGAAAGTTTTGCAANTTTCAACTCTGCTGGCCAGTTAATGAGCCCTCCCCTACCACCCCTTCTCCCCATAGTGTCAGTGGAGACCACATTGGGAGCCTGGAATTCCACACCTACCTGGCAATAATGAAAGTTTTGCAACCCCATGGACTGTAGCTTGCCAGTCTCCTCTGTTCATGGGATTCTCCAAGCAAGTATAATGGAGTGGGTTGCCATGCCCTCCTCCAAGGGATCTTCCCAACCCAGGGATTGAACCTGTGTCTCCCAGGGGTTGCAGGAGGATTCTTTACCCAGTGAGCCTCCTGGGAAGCCCAGTTCCCAGTGTGCCCTGCCTAAACTCCTGACCTACAGAATTGGTGAGCCTAAGAAAATGGTTGTTTCATGCTTTTAAGTTTTAAGGGGGGTTGGAATGTAGCAGTTGTAACAGACGCACCACAGGACTTGCTTTAGCCACTGGAATGTGGTGCTGGCTTTTTGTGTATGGTTCTGAGCCTGGGCTTTCAGAGTACCGTGGGTCCCCACTGTCTCTCTGCCCCCTCAGGAGTCTCTGAGTTCTGTCATGAGAAGAACACGTACTGGGTGCCTGCTGGTATCAGAACAATAAGACATATGAATAACCCTAAACACAAGTGTTATGGGCTGGCTTGTGTTTCCTGCAAATTCATATGTCAAAGGTCTAACTCCCCTTACATCCAATGTAGCAGTATTTGGAGATGAAAGTGAAAGTGAAAGTCGCTCAGTCATGTCCGACTCTTTGTGATCCCATGAACTATACAGTCCATGAAGTTCACCAGGCCAGAATACTGGAGTGGGTAGCCTTTCCCTTCTCCAGGGGATCTTCCCAACCCAGGGATTGAACCGAGGTCCCCTGCATTGCAGGCAGATTCTTTACCAGCTGAGCCACAAGAGAAGCCATATTTGCAGACAGGGCCTTTAAAAAGGTGATAAACTTAAATGACATCATTGGAGAAGGCCCTCACTGACCTGCCTGGTGTCCTTATAAGAAGAGGAAATCTGGGGACTTCCCTAGTGGTCCGCTGGCTCAGGGTCTGCCATCCCAATGCAGGGGGCTCAGGTTTGATCCGTGGTCAGGATACTAGATCCCACATGCCTCAGCCAAGAGTTTGCATGCTACAACTAAAAGGTCCCATGTGCAATAGAAAGAAAAAAAGAAAGTGAAGTTGCTCAGTCATGTCTAACTCTTTGCGACTCCATGGACTGTAGCCTACCAGGCTCCTCTGTCCATGGGGATTTTCCAGGCAATAGTCCTGGAGTGGATTGCCATTTCCTTCTCCAGAGGATCTTCCCAACCCAGGGATTCAACCTGGGTCTCCCGCATTGTAGACAGACGTTTTACTGTGTGAGCCACCAGGGAGGTCCAATAATGAAGATCAAAGATCCTACATGCTGCAACTAACACCTGGTGCAGCCACATAAGTAAATAAATAGTTTCAAAAGAAGGAGAGGAAATCTGGACACACATGGAGACGCCATGGATATGCACACAGAGGAATGACCACGTGAGGACATAGTGAGAAGGAACCCACCTGCAAGCCAAGGAGTAGTTCAGTTCAGTCGTGTCCAATTCTTTGCGACCCCATGAACTGCAGCATGCCAGGCCTCCCTGTCCATCACCAACTCCTGGAGTTTACCCAAACTTATGTCCATTGAGTCGGTGATGCCATCCAACCATCTCATCCTCTGTCATCATCTTCCCCTCCTGCCCTCAATCTTTCCCATCATCAGGGTCTTCAAATGAGTCAGTTCTTCGCATGAGATGGCCAAAGTACTGGGGTTTCAGCTCCAACATCAGTCCTTCCAATGAACACCCAGGACTGATCTCCTTTAGGATAGACTGCTTGGATCCCCTTGCAGTCCAAGGGACTCTCAAGAGTCTTCTCCAACACCACAGTTCAAAAGCATCAATTCTTTGGCGCTCAGCCTTCTTCACAGTCCAACTCTGACATAAGACCTTCCAATGAATATACAGAACTGATTTCCTTTAGGATGGACTGGTTGGATCTCCTTGCAGTCCAAGGGACTCTCAGGAGTCTTCTCCAACACCATAGCCTTGACTAGATGGACCTTTGTTGGCAAAGTAATGTCTCTGCTTTTCAATATGCTATCTAGGTTGGTCGTGACTTTCCTTCCGAGGAGTAAGCGTCTTTTAATTTCATGGCTGCAGTCACCATGTGCAGTAATTTTGGAGCCCTAAAAAATAAAGTCTGACACTGTTTCCACTCTCTCCCCATCTATTTCCCATGAAGTGATGGGACCAGATGTCATGATCTTAGTTTTCTGAATGTTGAGCTTTAAGCCAACTCTTTCACTCTCCTCTTTCACTTTCATCAAGAGGCTTTTTAATTCCTCTTCCCTTTCTGCCATAAGGGTGGTGTCATCTGCATAGCAATTTATTAATCGAAGCAAAGTTTTGGACCTGCACAGTTCAACATCTTCAGTTATGTCCAAACCACTCCTGCTGCTAGCAAAAGGACAAAACAATGGGTTCAAAACATTCCATCAGGAATTTCTATAGCTCTTATTCCCTTAGTCTCTGATTGGCCATGTTTATGCCAGTCCTGCCCACAGGCCAGGAGACCAGAAGGCCAGGGCTCCTGCCTGCTCCATGTCTGTATCCCCAGCATCTTTCATGATAAGTGACTAAAAGATGAATCCTTCATGCCAGACAGAAACTGGTGCGAAGGCAACTGCCTTTCTCAGATAAAAATTAAATGGATGGGGACTTCCCTGGTGGTTCCCTAGTCCACTGAGGCTAGGACACTTGTGCTCCCAGTGTGGGGGGTGGGGGTGCTGGGGAGAGCATTCAGTCCCTGGTCGGGATCTAGATACCACATGCTGCAGCTGGTGATCCTGCACGTTGCAGCAAAGACCCTGCACAGTCAAACAGAATAAATAAATAAAAATCATATGGTACTTCCTGATGGTTCAGTGGCAAAGAATCTGCCTGCCAACGCAGGAGACACGGGATGGACCCCTGATCAGAAAGATCCCACATGCCGAGGAGCAGCTACGCCTGTGCACGACAACTACTGAGCCTGTGCGCTAGAGCTCGGGAGCCAAAACTACTGCAGGCCACACACCCTAGAGCCTGTGCTCTGCAGCAAGAGAAGCCACCGACAGTGAGAAACCCACTCACTGCGACTAGAGAGTAGCCCCCGCTTGCTGCAACTAGAGAAAAGCTCCTGTAGCAACTAAGACCCAACACAGTCCAAAATAAATAATTAAATAAATAAGATTATTTTAAAATGTAGATGTTCAAGGCCCCCCACGTATTCCCTCAGCTCCATCCCTTCCTGCTTTCCCGCAGATTTGTCTCTTCAGAAGAGGAAGCAGAGACGCCAAGGCTGCAGGTGAGTCTTCTCCTTCCCTGTCTCCCCTTGTCCATCTCTTCCTTCTGCTCCAACTAGCTTCTTTTATTTCTTCTTCCAAGCCATGGTCCTCACTAGCACAGGGGATTTGCACATGCTTTTCTCTGCCTAAAATGCTAATCCACCACCCCTTTCACCTAGTCATCTTTCATATCATAACCAAACAGGATCCCATGAGGCCTTCCCAGAACAGATGCCTGCCTGTGTCCTCCACCTGCCTTTTTTCTGTGGAAAAACTTTAGTCAAAGAGTAAATTTAATCAGAGAAGTGGGAAAATGCAGAAAGAAAAGTCATCAAGACAAAATAATAATACTTTATTCAACAAAGTCAAGGACTTTTAGTCCTTCCTCAAGGACTGTAGGTAATATTCTGATCCATGTCCTTCGAGCTGCTTTTCGGGCGCTGAAACACCCATCACGTGGAAGAAGTTAACTCTGTGCTATCCATAAGCGTGGAGACCCCAGACAGGTTGGCACTGGAAGGTTGATGATGCTGCCTCCCAATTGCCTCACCACCAACCAATCAGAACAATGTCCAAGAGCACTCCTCAGTATCCCCTTCAGGACAGATCACAGTCTTGAGAGCATTAGTCCACTGTGGCCCCCCTTTGCCTGGAAAAGCAATAAAGCTATTTCTTCCTACTTCTCTCAAAACTCCGTCTCTGAGGTTTAATCTGGCACCAGTGTACAGGGGCTGACACAATATCTCAACATGAAGACATTTCTTCAGGGAAGCCCACCCTGACTTCTGTAGATTAGGTCAATCCAAGTATCAGTACCACCTACCTCCCCTTCTTAGCACTCATTTGTTCTGTAATTGATTAGGGTGACGATTACAGACTTTATGAGGACCGGAACTCATAACACTGGAATGAGGTCTCATTCACTCTGCGCCCGAGTCTGCATGTAACGGATGCGCAGTATTTGCTGATTGAATGAATGTTGTCCCAGCTGCTCTGCTGAGTCCCTCCATTCGCATCCAGGGTGTCCACGGAGGTGTGCTGCTCAGATGTCTCTCAAGAGAACCTGCTATGAGGAGGGCAGGTGTATGACCATCTCTGGATGCCACACTTTCAGAGCTCCTGAGTGTTCCTGCCAAGGCCAGAGTCCCCTGGGCTGCTCCTGGCCAAGGACTGAGCACAGTGGGGCTCTAGGGATGGGTCCATTTTCCCCAATACAAGACTCCTCCATTTTTGCTCTAAAGCTCCCTATTGGCCTGGTCAAGCCTTTCTCAAAGATGCTGTGCCAGTTATCAATGTATTGTCTCTCCAGCCCAAACTCACCCCTCAGTGCCTGCTCTAAGACAATAAGCCCGACTCTGAGCATTGTCCCCTGTACACTGAGATGCCGAACTTTGCCAGCAAAGGGTGCTGGAGGGGACAAACCAAGAAGAAAGGAGTCTTCTCTTCTTGGTTCTGGAGTGTGTGTGTGTGTGTGTGTGTGTGTCTGTGTGTGTGTTCTGGAGTGTGTGTGTGTGTGTGTGTGTTCTGGAGTGTGTGTGTGTGTGTGTGTTCTGGAGTGTGTGTGTGTGTGTGTGTGTTCTGGAGTGTGTGTGTGTGTGTATATTCCTGTATAATCTGCTTTTTGCCCCAAGACGAACCCTCTCCCTCACCACACACCTTCTTACAATATTCCAAGTCATTCTGCTCAGTCACTGTGGCCTCCTTGGTGTTCCACAGACAAACTAAAATCCTATCTCAAGATCTTTTCACTTGCTGTTTTGTTTCCTCATTTGCCACCTTGTCTACAAAGTTCCACCTACCACCCTCCAAAGCCCTTTTAGCTCTGCCCCTTTATCCTGCTCTGTTTTATTCCCTCATAGCACTGACTACAGTGTAACACGTTGTGTACTGCGTGCACATACACACACACACAGAGAAACACCTCCTTCAGGAGGCCAGAGATTGTGTGTTGTTTGCTGCTGCATCCCCAGGGCCTGGATTAGTACCTGGCACACAGCAGATACCCAGTAAGTATTTGCTAATTGAAAGAACCAAGGAGTGTCTTTACCTCTGCTCAAGCCATTCCCTCCACCTGGAATGCCTTCCCTCTCTCTCCTGCCATTCCGAATCCCACCTATCACGAAAGGCTCAACCCCAATCCCTTCTCCTCCAGGAAGCCCTCCCTGATAAATAGGGTCCTGGCAAGTGGCTTATTGCCCCTCACTTACTGTCCTGCCTAATCTTAGGTATGAGGTAGGCTTTATGGCAGGTAGAGACTGTGGTGGAGACTAAAGGCAGATGAGAGCCACCAGCTTTATTGGGGTTAAGGGAGAGGAGGGGCCTCCACAGGCTCTGGACAAGGGTGGAGCTGCAGGGGGAGCTACCGGGATTCCATGTCACTTCTTCCACTCCTTCCTCTCATAGTCCCACCGGGAGGCCAGGCCTTGCACAGGGTTGCCCTTCATGTCCAGGATGCGCTGGAGCTGCTGGGCCTTCCACTCATCCGTCAGGGTGATGGGTTTCTTAGGAAACACTGCAGGGAAGGAAACAGGTAGGAACTGGGGCATATGGGACCTTGCCAAGCCCAGCCCCTCCCACTGAGTCAGGGTGTCCAGGCATGGGTCGAGATGCCCTGCATTGAGGACCCCTCTCCACTCTCTCCATCCCCTACTAGACTCCCCACTAAAGCTGCGCTCCAGCTTCTGTCCCCAGCTTCGCCTTGGACTCACTGGGGGAACTGGATGAGGTCCTTCCCCTTTCTCAGGTTCAGTTTCCTCATCTACTCTGGGACTGAAGGGCAAGAGGAGCACTGGCTTGAAGTCTTTTGGGGTCCAAATCTCAGTTCCACCATTCCCTCACTGTGTTACCCTGAACAAGTGACTTCATCTCTGAGCCCCAGTTCCCTAACCTGTCAAAAACAGATCCTGTCCACTAGGCTTGTGGAGACTGAATTTATTAGTAGTTATAATGCAATTAGCAGGGTGCAGGACAGATGTTAAGCTCCTAATATATGATAGCTGCCATACCTTCCCTGGTAGCTCAGTTGGTAAAGAGTCTGCCTGTAGTGCAGGAGACCTAAGTTCTGTCCCTGGGTCAGGAAGATCCCCTGGAGAAGGAAATGGCAACCCACTCCAGTATTCTTGCCTGGAGAATCCCACGGACAGAGGAACCTGGCAGGCTACAGTCCATGGGGTTGCAAGAATCTGACACAACATAGCGACTAAACCACCACCACCATAGTTATAATTACTGAGTTTGTTCCAACTTATTGGGAAGCGTCCAGTTTGAGATAGTTTCTTATGCTTCCTCTCAGGAAGAAGAAGATGAGAGCAGCTAGTTTTATTGGGGTTAAGTAAAGGGGAAGCATAAGAAACCATCTTCTATGTTGTTTAAGCTCTTGAATATTGGAGACTTTTTGTTACAGCAGCTGAAACAATATGTTGAAAAGTTCATGGCTAATAACAGCAATCAGTAACAACACCATTCATAACTGTGTGCTAGGCACTAGCCTACAGCTCTCTCATTAAATCCTCACCCTGAGATGTAGGCACTATTATTCCCATTTTACAGATGAGGGAGTTAAGACCCAGAGAGGCAGAGTCCCTGCATTTCAACTCAGGCAGCCATGCTCTGCCCTTCACCCTACATCACTCTGGAGGACTTTTCAAAAACTCTTAATGAGTACTAGCTTAGTTCACTTATCAAAACTTGGCTGATGGTTGTGACCACAAGGGCATGGCTGAGGACACTGGCTGGGTGAGGCACTGCCACTCACCATAGACCCGCTGCCACCAAATCAGCAGACCTGTGAATCCACAGAAGAAAAAGACACAGCCCATCACTGTCTTCCACTCGTTGGAGCGATGGTTCATCTCCGCGAAGGTCTCATGGAACTGGAGCCTGTACACTGGAGGCAGGTGGGTGGGGCCTCAGATACATCCAATTCTTGGGCCAACTCTTGGCCTCGGGGACCTCCAGCCACCCCCTCCCTGCAGCAGAAGCTATCCATTCAGCAAATTCCTACTGAGCGTCTACTGTGTGCAAGGCATGGCTGATGATGAGGCTCGAGGCTCCTGGGGGCACTGTTGATGGGCAGCACTTGGTGTCACACATCCTTCCTGCTTCCAAGCGCCAGACCCCTGCTCTCCCATCCAACTCACCTGCCTCTTTCTGCTCCATCGCCCCAACTCCATTCAGTGAAGCCCAGGACTCTCCATGCTCTCCAGCTCCTGCATCCTTCCCCATGCTGTTCCCACTGCCTGGCAGCCCCTGCCCTTCACCATCCAAGGCCAGCTGGAACAACTCTTCTTGGGAAAGCCTACCAGGACTGCATCTCACTCTCTCCTTTGGGTTCTCACAGCCCCATGAACACACCTCACCCAGCAGCATATCCTCTATTACAGCTTTCTGGGTTTGCATTGGTTCCCGCACTGGACTGGGAGCACCCTAGGGGCAGGAACCCTCCCCGTGATTCACTTCTGTGTCCCCAGCATCACCTAGCAGCAGGCTGTGCTTAAACAGTTGTG
Organism: Neotragus moschatus; assembly: GCA_006410615.1. NCBI lineage: Eukaryota > Metazoa > Chordata > Mammalia > Artiodactyla > Bovidae > Neotragus > Neotragus moschatus. The sequence continues at coordinate 2,819,541 of SJYA01001955.1, read as the reverse complement.
TGAATTAAAAAATGAATGAACCAAGGAATGAATTTCACCACTCAGGGATGCATTTGAGTATTTGGGTGAGTGGGTTCTTGCTGTCTTGGCCAAGGTTTCTCCCTGCGGCTGCTCCCTAACAGGCCAGGCCCTTCTTTGCAAAATCACCCCCATCCCCACCCTGAGACCTACGGGCCACCTTCTCGGCGTGGCTCAGCTGGGTCCAGCTGCTCTTCTCCTTCTCCTTGAGGGCCCGCTGCTCAGCGTTGAGTTCCATGCAGAAGGGCTCATCCGGCATGGGGTAGGAGCGCTGAGCATGGTAATTAGTGTAGGGGGGCATCTTCTCCTTGCCGTGGGCTGTGGGCACAGGGAGGAGCTGAGATGAGGCTGCCCCTGAGACATCCCAGCACCAACCACAAGATTAACAAAGAGGGTAGCACTTATTGCCAGAGAAGACAATGGCAACCCACTCCAGTACTCTTGCCTGGAAAATCCATGGGCTGAGGAGCCTGGTAGGTTGAAGTCCATGGGGTCGCTAGGAGTCGGACAGGACTGAGTGACTTCACTTTCACTTTTCACTTTCATGCCTTGGAGAAGGCAATGGCAACCCACTCCAGTGTTCTTGCCTGGAGAATCCCAGGGACGGGGAGCCTGGTGGGCTGCTGTCTGTGGGGTCGCAGAGAGTCGGACACGACTGAAGCGACTTAGCAGCAGCAGCACTTATTGAGCACTTAAACTATGTGCCAGGAACCATGCTAAGGCCTTTCAGCGAGCTGACCATTGGCTTGGCATGGCTCTGAGACAGTGATATTATTCTCATCTTNGTGGGCTGCTGTCTGTGGGGTCGCAGAGAGTCGGACACGACTGAAGCGACTTAGCAGCAGCAGCACTTATTGAGCACTTAAACTATGTGCCAGGAACCATGCTAAGGCCTTTCAGCGAGCTGACCATTGGCTTGGCATGGCTCTGAGACAGTGATATTATTCTCATCTTAGAGGAAGAAACTGAGTAGCTAAGGGACTTACTGAAGTTCACAGAGCAAGAGGGAGCTGGGCCAGGCCAGCAGTTCAGCCCCTCTGGCTCCAGACCCTGTGTCCTCTGGGAAGATCTGCGGTGGGGATGGCATATCAGGCCAGGCAGTGGGCGGGGAAAGGCTCGGAGCAAGGAACCTGGGATGGCAGTTGGGAAACTGCTCCGCAAACTGGAAAGCCCTAGGTCTGTGCCCGTAATGAGTGGTCACCGGCATGGCTTTGGAGTCGTGAGACCCCAGGTCCACCCCACCTCAGCTCCGACGAGCCCTCCTTCCCTCACTGTGTTCCATGTCCTCACCTGGAAAGTGAGGATAGTAAGCGATCCTATCTCACACTGTTGTGGAAGCTTCAAGATAATGCCCGGGGCCAGACACACCTAAGTTATACTGATAGAGGTTGGTTTCATGTCTCACTTCCATGCCTGGAAGCTCTCCCTGATAGCCTAGCCCTCAAGGGCTCCGTGTGAGTGTCCAGAACAAGGCTGGGCCCTAGAAGAGTCTCAGTAAAGCTTCTTCTGTTCACTGTCACCTGGGATGCCCTCCAGGAGGGCATTGGTACCACCTTGCCCGGAGAGCGTGGGAACTACTTTGGGAAAAAGAGTCCTGGCTCTGGGACCATTTGTTCATCTGAGAAAAGGAGATAATGCACAGTGTCCACTTCACGTGGCTGCTATGAAATCCAAATGTGTTAATCTGTGCAAAACATTGAGCCCAGCTCAGGGCACATAGTAAGGGCTCAATAAATGTTATCCGTTATCATTCTCCAGAGGATCAAGAAGGCCCATCTATCTGGCTCAAGTCTCCCCATCTTTAGGCCTCTTTCTTCCAACTGGCTTGGACACAAAGGTCTGGAAGGTTCTGTCAGCACCCTCTGCCTCAGAACACAAAGGCCTTAGGAACCTGAGGTACGAGCGTCAGGCCCTGAGAACACTTTGGGGGAAGGGGCTGCTGTCTATTTCCTGGATGAACGTGGCCCCCCACCAAGGACCAGGATTATGGGAAATGGTTCAGGACAGGCCCAGAGCAGCACAGAAGGGGCCGGGAGCAGCCTGCAGACAAGACCCCTGCCCCAAGCCTCGGAGCTGGGCCAGGGAGGGCATGTCCACGCCTTACCGGTGCTTCCTGGGCTGTGGATCCCTCGAGTTCCAAGGCCCCCTTTCCTCGCGGTCAAGCTCCAGGCAGCTCTGAAGGACATCTGGGGCGTGGTTTGGGGTGAGTCCTGCCCTCACATTGCTCTTTGCCCTTCCCCTCAGGACCCAGACAGAGACACAGGGTTTACACAGGTGTGGTGATTGGGTAGGGCATGGTCTCCAGGATATCAAGGTCATCTCCAGCCCCTGCCCCCCTTCTAAGTTTGTATGATGGGGGGTAGATGGGGCTTCTAGACATTTGGAGCCCCCTCCTGCGGCCTCAGTTTGCCATCTGAGAAGTGGGACAAGGCCTAACTCTTAAGTCAAGGCCTGAACAGTTTGGATCTGGGAGCCTCAGTTCTAGTTCCAGCCTCAGCTCACAGTGGGTGGCTAGCTTAGACAAGCTCTCTCAGCTGTTTGCCCCCCAGAGGAAACAGAGTGGGAGTCCAGGTCAGGAGGGAGCAGTTCCTGGGATAACTGTCTTGCTACAGGGCCATCTGCCAAGGTCTCCTGCAGATGGTTTGCCCTCCCCCCTCCTCTCCCGCCGTAATTGGTTGCCTACGTGCCTGGAAAGCCTGCTCTGCTGGACCTGGTGGGAGAGAGGGACAGGCAAGCCCAACCCCCCCATCCCCAGGGAAAATCAGGATTTGGCAACCTGGGGCAGCGGGGGGGCAGGGGGCAAGGAGGCTGTGAGGAGATTCAGAGGGGGATAAAGACCAAACTGGGTCAGAGGTAGGAAGAGGGGGCACACATCTGGGGAGAAGAAGAGGGTATCCTACTTCTGGAAACTGAAAGGACCCCTACGTCTAGAGAGAGAAGGGCACCCAATAACTAGACAGAGGGTAGGGTGTACTATACGTGGAAAGTGGACAGACAGCCCACATCTGGAAAGGAAAGGGTCCCCATCAGGGATAAGTGGGTGACAGAGCCCCACCTGTGGGGAGAGGGAAGGAGTAATTTACCTTTGAGGAAAGAGATAGTGTTCCATATGTGGACAGAGGAAAATTCCCCTCACCCTTGAGCTGCCAGTAGCCCCCAGCCCCCATATCCTCCTCCGTAGCAGTGACCCCACAGGTCCTGATGGGGTTTTGAAAGCCAGAGTCCCAGCCGCATCCCCCACTGGCCCGTGTTTGGGCAGCTGGGGCTCCCCCCAGCCACTCACTCACCTTGAGGCTTGGAGGGAGCCAGAACACGACCCAGGTCTGCAGAGCAAGTAACAGAGAACAGGCTGGAGAGGGACTGGATTGCTGGCGCCTGCCCGGGGCCCGCCCCACAGCCTTCCCCAGGGCCGCCCCTGCGTGGGAACGTCCTGCCTGTGAGCGCCCAGCGCCTGTCCCTGGGGGATCCCACTCACAGCCTGGCGAGAGGGATTGCACAGTGACACTGACCCCATGCCTCAACTTCCCTGCCCACTGGAGTCTGGCCTCTGGAGACCACCAGCTGATAGAGCCCTGGGTCCAGGCAGCTGTGTGTCCTCGACTGGCCCAGCCCTCTGAGCCTGGTTGTCCCAGGAGCTGGATCTTCTCGCCTTCGCCCTTCTGCTCACCGCTGTTTCTTCTACCTGGAATACTCTTGGAGGGCTTTTGAGGACCCAAGTCTTTCCAGCTTCCCAGCGCAGACCCAATGCTTCCTGCTGCAGGAAGCTACAAGCATCTAGAATTTGGGGATGGCCTGTGGTATACTACCTGGCACTCATGCCCCCAATCACAACGACAGGTGAAAACGCCTCCCTCTGGGGTTCAGCTCTTAGCTGTGTGACCTTTAACAAATGGCTAAACCTCCCTGAATCTCTTTGTGTAAAGATTAAATACGTCAATAGAAAAGCATCAGGCACATTTATTCCAGGACTGTTTATTAAGACCTGTTAGAGCTGACATTATTGTCTATTGTTTAAATGTGTGAGGATTTAGAGATAAACAAAGCTGAACACAGTCCTTGCCATTATAGGGCTTACAGTCTAGTTCCAAGTAGAGAGAGGCCTGGGCAAAGACCCAAAGGCAGAAGAACACAGATGTGTTCATAGAATAGAGAGAGACCATCTTGGTCAGATTGTAATGGGCAAAGGAGAAAGTTGGAGAGAGACTGGAACACCAAGCAGGGCTTTGGAAGTCATGGTGTGGATCTCAAATTTTATTTTAAAGACAGGAGGCCAACAAAGGTAAAAAGGGGAGTGATGTGGTTATTGGAGCAGAACATGAGTTCAGTAATTGTGGCTTGGGATTGTTAGAATACTGATGCTGGACGGACGGGTGAAGGCTGTGAGTCCCTTCTGTTGCCTGGGGCCAGAGCTTTATAGCTGTCCAAGCTCTGGTCCAGTGAGGTGTGCAGAGGACCCACCCATCCATCAGGGTTTCTGTAGCCCAGTGAGACCGTAGAGACACACTCTACCCACTGCCTGGAAGAAGGGGCTTACTGCTCCAGAGGCAGATGAGTCTTGAAGAGAGAGACCCTACAGTGGGCAGGATGCAGGCCCCTTCTATTCTGGGAGATGAGAAGGCAGTGCCCAGAGACCCCAGTGCCCAGGACTGGCCCTGCTTACTCCTGGAGACTGCTGCTCCCCCTTCCCCATGATCAAAGGGATTCCAGAGTTGAGAACCCCAAGGGGATCACCTCACCTCTTGGATGCTGTCCAGGATGTCCTGAAGAGTAAGCCTAAGGACAGAAGAAGAGGGAAGACCTGCCTTCAGGCAGCCTGGGGAGGATGTATTTGGAGTATCATCAGAACTTTTCAGGCTGGTTGCACTGGAGTGAGTGGCTGATGTGTAAGTGGCAGCTCTACTGCTGCCTCAGTGGCGACCAAGCAGCGCCATTTCTGAGCCTCGGTTTCCCCAGAGCTCACAAGCCTCCCAAGAGAAGTCATCTGGAGACCTTGACCCTCTGTTCTCCTCTACCATCTCCCACTACTGCCTCTGTGGGAACTCCAGTCTCCAGATGTGGCGTAATGTTGTGACAAAGAACATCTGTTTGGGAAGCTGGCCCCAGGGCTGAGGGTGATGGGGTGATGGCAGGCTCCAGGCAGCTCAAGGTTGACATAGGGCAGCAGGACCGTCTGGGGGGTGATGTCCAGCAGTGTCTCAAGGCCTGGAACCTGGGAATAGTCAGACTCTTCCATAAAACAGATCTCTCAGAGGTGTCAGGGCCAGGGAGTAGGAGTCTTCCCTGGGAACCTTGGTGGGCTCCAGGTAGAGCCCACTCAGGGTAAGGGATCCTCTATGTAAATACAGGCTGAGATTTTGGAAACAGCTGGAATGGGAGGTGAGAGGCCCTGCGACTCCAACCCTCCCGGGGGGAGCCCATATTACAGAAAGGAACAGCTCTCACTCACTTGATCAGTTTCAGGGAGCCCCTGAGATTCTGCCCAGATACAAAGACCTGAGCCACGATTTCAGCATTCCCCTCGCCCAATTCAGACTTCATGCAGGACCACCTTCATTCTCCCAGCCCGGAGGAGATACCGAGAAAAGCACCCGAAGGCGAAAATAAGAAGAGCTGTTGTGTTGGACAAAGCGTCGCGGACTCGTATTCCCAGTCCCATAGGCGCTCCTGGAGCCGTTTGAATATGGGGAGCCTGAGACGGGAAAGGGCGCGGGACGAGGCCAAGGACTAGGCGGGAGTTGGCGGGTAGCCGGAGCCTGAGAGTAGGAGTGGACGGAGTTTATCCTTAGGGGCGGGGACTGCGAAGGGGGCCAAGGTGGGGCCAGGGAAGAGCAGGGGCGGAGGCACTAGGTGGGTGGGGCCAGCTGGGTGGAGGGAGGGGCCAGAGAACAGAGAGGCGCGGTCACGACAAAGCCTATCCCTAACCTTCTCTCCTTCTGGAATGCCTGCTAACGCGCCAGCTCCCAGCCGACACTGTAATTCAGGAACACTGAGGACTTCAGGGCCCCGGGCGGCTCCAGGCAGCAGCTCAGGCCCGGAGATCGTTGATCAAAGACCTAGAGATACACTAGGAAGCAGTTCAGACAGAGCTTCTGCAACTGTGGACAGGCGGGCAGGGTCAGAACTGACGCCGAACCAGGGCTACCACGGGGACAATCGCTAGTGGCGGGTTTCCTGGCCCTAGGAAAGACCCACGTGGTGCAATCGGAAACAGGTGAACGCCCTAGGCTAGATTTCATTGGGACCGGTGGCCTGGAAGATGGAAATCTCCTTCTGGCAGGTCTGATGTCTCTGCACCACACCTGGGGCATGAATTGCACGAAGCCCTATATGTTCAGCCGGAAGAGCAATTCCTGTCAGAGTTGCGAGGAAGATGTTTGAGGAAGACCCCAAGGGACCATAAAGTTGTCACTCATGGCCCCTTGGCCCCACCCACAAGCGGCCTTTATTCCAGGTCACGCCACCTGTCTTATCACTCACACTACTCACCTACGCCCGTCGTCTCCTCCCTCATTCCCAGTCCTGGAGCTGCCAGTCATCCTTCCCTGGTCCCTCGGGCAGTCTTCGTGCCCGCTCTTCTGCACTCTACCTTGTAGGCTAGCATTCCACCATCTTCAGCCCTGTCCCAGCCGCGTCATTTATCCCTGGCGGTGCCCGGCTGGCCTAGCTTAGCCCGCCCGCCGACCCTGCCCCTACCCTGAGGCTCGTCTTCAATCCCTCAGCCCGGGCCAGCCCCTTGCCCAGCCCGTCATTCTAGGACTGCCTTCCCAAGACTCGATAAACCCTCGCCCTGGCTCCTGCCTTGTTCTTTCGGTCATTTGTGGCACCACCCCCTCCCTACCCCTGCCCTCACTGCAGGCTCCGCAGCACGCGCCAGTCACGCCCCCACCCTGTCAATCACTCAAACCCCGCCCATCGATGCCCCGCCTCCTTCCTCTAGATCCGTCCCCCTAGTGTCAGGTCTGCCACTCCCCTCCAGTGCGCGCCCGCTCGCACCTCGCGCTGTCTGTCCCACAGGCCCGTTGATCCCCGGGGCCCCGCCCCCTCCAGCTGCTCAGGTCCTTCCCCAATCAGATGGAAGCTGGAGACCCCACGTTGCAGGCGATCGCAGAAGCAGAGTAGGCGCAGGCGTTCCCCTATCTGGGCACCGAGGCCCTCACACTCAGACCGCAGGAAGGGCACCCTAACTCGCCTTGGGCCAGGAGAGGGGGCGCGGGGGTGGGGATTGATCAGAACTTGCTGCATTGGAATCCCGGGGCCTAGGGTCCTGAGTCCTCATCACCACCTGTGAGCTGGGCTAGGCTAGGCTAAGTCACTTCAGTCGTGTCCGACTCTGTGCGACTCCAGGGACGGCAGCCCACCAGGTTCCCCCGTCCCTGGGATTCTCCAGGCAAGAACACTGGAGTGGGTTGCCATNCTCATCACCACCTGTGAGCTGGGCTAGGCTAGGCTAAGTCACTTCAGTCGTGTCCGACTCTGTGCGACTCCAGGGACGGCAGCCCACCAGGTTCCCCCGTCCCTGGGATTCTCCAGGCAAGAACACTGGAGTGGGTTGCCATTTCCTTCTCCAATGCCTGAAAGTGAAAGTGAGGTCGCTCAGTTGTGTCCAACCCTCAGCGACCCCATGGACTGCAGCCTTCCAGGCTCCTCCGTCCGGGGGATTTTCCAGGCGAGTACTGGAGTGGGGTAAGCTGGGCAGGTGTATACAAACGACATGCAAAGGACCCCGTGGTTAATATTAGGGGCAGTGAAACTGAGCGCTTGGGAGGCCCACTTCTAGGCTTCTAATCCCAGATCCATCCTCTGCTGGTTTCAGCCCCTCTTCCTGACTGTCTCCATGGCCTTGGTTTCCACATTTCTGTAACACCAATCACACCCAAGCTCTGCTTGGGGACCAGGAGGGTAAATGCGATGGTCTAAGTGGGAGCTTCTCTGAGAGGCACCCATGACAGTGACAAAAATAAACAGCATACTAAAAAGCAGATATTACTTTGCCAAAAAAGGTCTGTATAGTTAAAGCTATGGCTTTTCCAGTAGCCATGTATGGATGTAAGAGATAGACCNGGGACCAGGAGGGTAAATGCGATGGTCTAAGTGGGAGCTTCTCTGAGAGGCACCCATGACAGTGACAAAAATAAACAGCATACTAAAAAGCAGATATTACTTTGCCAAAAAAGGTCTGTATAGTTAAAGCTATGGCTTTTCCAGTAGCCATGTATGGATGTGAGAGATAGACCATAAAGAAAGCTGAGCACCGAAGAATTGATACTTTTGAACTGTGGTGTTGGAGAAGACTCTTGAGGGTCCCTTGGACTGCAAGGAGATCAAACCAGTCAATCCTAAAGGAAACCAGTCCTGAATATTCTTTGAAAGGCCTGATGCAGAAGGTGAAACACCAATAACTTAGGCCACTTGATTGGAAGAACTGACTCACTGGAAAAGATCTTGATGATGGGAAAGATTGAAGGCAGGAAGAGAAAGGGACAACAGATGGTTGGATGTCATCACCGACTTGATGGACATGATGAGTTTGAGCAAGCTCTGGAAGTTGGTGACGGACAGGGAAGCCTGGCAGGCTGCAGTCCATGGGGTCACAAAGAGTCAGACATGACTGAGTGACCGAACTGAACTGAAAGCAGGGCTTCTCTGAGAGGCACCCATGGCTGTGACATATAAGCCAAGCTCTGGATGGAGCCATGGGCAGTGTGGACATTGCCTTGAGGTCCAGCCCAGTGCTCTGCTCTGACCACCAGAGAGCAGTCCAACTTGGCAAAGGGCTGCAGCAATGGGATCCTGGTGGTGCGGGGCATCAAATAAACTCCAGGGTAGGCATCGGTCCCTTCAGATCCCAGTGGATCTGGGATCCACACTAACGTGGGCTCCACACTAACATGGGCTCCACACTAACATGGAATGGTCTTCAGCTTCTGTTCCTGATCTTCCAGGGCCAAACGGAGGGTGCACAGGGCAGGGCGTAAGGGCCCCTGGCTATGTCCTGAATTCAAACTCAGCAGTCTCATAGTCATGGGAATAAGACCCCTCACGTGGCCCGGCCTTTGTGGGGACAGCCTCTTGGCATCCTTTAGCCTCCATTACCACCCACTGGCCTTCCAGTAATCTCCTTAACCTGATATTTAAGGTTCCCTCTGCCAAACTCCACAAATGGAGCCTCCTCATCAACTTCTCTTCCTCTGCCTTCACACTCCAGGCATGCTGGCCTTTAGTTCTTGGAAAGCACTCCACTCTTGCCCACGGCAGGGCCTTTGTAACTGCACCTCCCTCTGCCAAAATGCTCCTCTCAAGAGCAAGACTCATTTATTCCCACTTGCATATTTCCACACCAGAAGGCCTTACTGGAGCAACACACCTCACTAGTCACCTACAGACTTAGACTATGGTCTACAAGCAAGTGTCTCAATTATTGTGGCTTTAACAGTATCTCCAGTGCCACACGCTGTCTTTACAATGTGACCTGGACCCTCTTGTCATCAAATGGTGGCATCTGTGTCCCCATTCCCTGAAGGTGAATGCACCTTTTCGACAGCCTTAAACATAGGAAAATTGATGCTTTTGAACTGTGGTGCTGGAGAAGACTCTTGAGAGTCCCTTGGACTGCAAGGAGATCCAACCAGTCCATTCTGAAGGAGATCAGCCCTGGGATTTCTTTGGAAGGAATGATGCTAAAGCTGAAACTCCAGTACTTTGGCCACCTTATGCGAAGAACTGACTCATTGGAAAAGACTCTGATGTTGGGAGGGATTGGGGGCAGGAGAAGAAGGGGACGACAGAGGATGAGATGGCTGGATGGCATCACTGACTCGATGGGCATGAGTCTGAGTGAACTCCGGGAGTTGGTGATGGACAGGGAGGCCTGGCGTGCTGCGATTCATGGGGTCGCAAAGAGTTGGACACGACTGAGCGACTGAAATGAACTGAACTGAACTGAAACAGGACATGGTAAAAGTGATGCTGTGTGATTTCCAAAGCTGGATCATAAGATGTCATGGACTCTCTCAGGATACTCTGTCTTACAACCTAGCCACCATGCCACAAGGAAGCCAAATTAACCCATGTGGAGAGAACACATGGAGAAGTCATATGTTGGTGGTCTGACTTCAGCCCAGCTGAGGTGCCAGCCTACAGCCTTCTAGCCATGTACATCTTCAGATAATCCCAGTCCCCAGCCACCAAGTCCCCTTCAGCCATTGCGTCTTCCCAGCTAAGGTCCCAGACATTATGGGACACCTCTCCTGTGACCTTTCTGAATTCCTGACCCACAGAATCCATTAACATCAGACAGCTGTTTTACACACTGTTTTCAGGTGGCTCATCATGCAACAGTAGTAACTGGAACCATAACCAAATGTTATTTGGAATCAATATTTGCTGTTCAGTCACTAAGTGGTGTCTGACTCTTTGGGACCCCATGGACTGTAGGGCACCAGGCTCCTCTGTCCATGGGATTTCCCAGGCAAGAATACTGGAGTAGATTGCCATTCCCTTCTCCAGGGGATCTTCTGGACCCAGGGATCGAACCCAGGTCTCCTGCACTGCAGGTAGATTCTTTAACTGTGTGAGAGACCATGGTTTCTTGAATCTGTAAATTTAAGTTTTTCACCAAATTTGAGAAGTTTTAAGGCATCTTTAAATTTTTTTTTGTTGGAGAAGACTCTTGAGAGTCCCTTGGACTGCAAGGAGATCCAACCAGTCCATTCTGAAGGAGATCGGCCCTGGGATTTCTTTGGAAGGAATGATGCTAAAGCTGAAGCTCCAGTACTTTGGCCACCTCATGCGAAGAGTTGACTCATTGGAAAAGACTCTGATGCTGGGAGGGATTGGGGGCAGGAGAAGAAGGGGACGACAGAGGATGAGATGGCTGGATGGCATCACTGACTCGATGGGCATGAGTCTGAGTGAACTCCAGGAGTTGGTGATGGACAGGGAGGCCTGGCATGCTGCGATTCATGGGGTCGCAAAGAGTCGGACACGACTGAGCAACTGAACTGAACTGAACTGAAGGGTACAGAAATGACATGCATATTAAATCTTTTGATATTTCCTCACATGTCTGTAAGTCTGTTCAGTTTTTAAAATATTCTCTCTTTAGACTGGACCACTTCTGTTGATCTAGCTTCAGGTTTACTGAGTCTTTCCTTTGTCACCTCTCTTTATGATTGAGACTATCTTGTGCATTTTTAAGATCTGAGATATTGTATTTCCTACGTTCCAAAATTGTCATTTGGTCATTTGACCCTTTTGGGTTTTTTTTTAGGATAATTCAATGATTCTTTTGAAAATCATTTTGTTAAGGTATAATTGACATACAGAAAGTTACAGATATTTAATGTATACAATTTGATGAGTTTGAGTCGGGAAGATCCCCTGGAGAAGGAAATGGCAACCCACTCCATTACTCTTGCCTGGAGAATCCCATGGAGGGAGGAGCCTGGTAAGCTACAGTCCCTGGGGTCATAAAGAGTCGGACACGACTGAGCGACTTCACTTTTCACTTTTATGCACCCTTGAAACCTTCACCACAGTAATCAAGGCCATAAATTTATCCATCACCTCCAAAAGTTTCCTCCTGCCCTCCCTCCCAAAAATATTGATTTCCTCATTGTGCTAAGAGTGATTAATGTAAGATCTACCCTTTCAGCAAGTTTTTAAGTATACAAAATAATACTAACTACAGGTCCTGTGCTGTACAGCTCTCCAGAACTTGTTGGTCTTGTGTTACGGAGGCTTTGTACCTTTTGACCAACACTATCTGTTTCTTGGTCTTTTTAAATGTTTTTTATTTCTCTGCTGAGACCGTCTGTTTTCCCATTCTTTCTAAAGTATCCATTTTCCCCTCACAGTGTACTCTTATAATAGCTGCTTTGAAGTCTCTGTCTGACAATCCCAACATCTGGGTCTTTTCATGGTTGGAATCTACTGATTGTCTTTTGCTTTGAGAATTGGTTGGATATGCCTTACTTTGTATTGTATCCTGGACATTTTCAGCATTATCTTATGAGACTCTAGATACTGGAAAAAGCCTCTGGAGTTTTTGTTTTTAGTAGTACGCAAAATTGGATAGGTTCAGATTGCGTGTTCTTTGTCACCTTCTGCTGGCAGTGATTCTAATATCAGTTTTACTTTCAAAGCTTTCCTATGTGGTTTGATTCTGCCTGATGTAAAGGTTAGTATGGGACTTGGGCAGTGGTTTACATGATGTCAATACTCAAAAGATTTCCTCACTCTTCTTAGAGTGTCTTCCACATAGGCTCAGCTTGGGGTTGAGCCCAGGATTTGTGCTGGTTCAACATGGAATTGGAGGATTTCCTTTATCCATCCTCTCGTCACCAGGATTATATGTACATTCTCTGGCTCCACGGGCCTGTTTTTCTGGTCCTCTGGTCAGAAATATGAAGTTCTCTCAGAATTCTAACCACCAGTACTGTCATACAATTCCTCACCCCTGGGCTTACCCTTGGAGCAAAGCATCAAAAAACCAAAAGACAAAAAAAAAAAAAAAGAAGAAGAAGAAGATTTGCCCCACACTAGTTACACTCAGGGGTTCTTCTCCAAGGTCTCTTCTCCAGGGGGTGGGTTTTCTCAGACTTTTCTCTCAAAGGCATTGCAACTGTAGAACAGACTGGGGCTGCCCTGCAGCAGGGCTAGTTGAGAACAATGATTAAGCAAAAACAATAACAAGGAGTTTCATTACACCCTCCAGCTTCTGAAGGTCCATTTTTCCTCTTCTCTGACCAGAGTGCTGGGCGTCTCTGTGGGAGTGTGTGCCGCCTGTATCAGATGTGCGGTTTCCTGATTCAAAGTATCCTGGGTCTAAGCGAGAAGGTACAGGAAACACATTCACCGGGAAACTCACCTGGTAGTGAGTTTCACTCGCTTGCTTTGGGGGTTATTCTTCAGATTTGACTTTTCACTCCAGTCTGCTCTCTTCTACTTACTTTCCCGTGTTCTCTTAAGTAGTTGCTTTTTAAAAAATTGGTCCAGAGTTTTTAGTTGTAACCAGTGGGAGAGATGGGCTGTAGGAGGCTTATTTTAGTTTAGCCTTCATTCTCCCTCTTTATTTTAAGGTGTTTTCTTCCCCTTCCTTTTGCGGTAACTTTAGACTTAGAGAAGTTGCCGAAGTAGTACAGAGTCCTTCTCCCAGCTTTCCCTTTTGTCAGCGTCTTACATAATGATAGAACCTTCATCAGAACTAAGAAGTTAACCTCGGTTCACCACTATTAACTAAAGTGATAACAACAGAAGTCATTCGGGTTCCATCCACTTGCCTGTTAGTGCCCTTTCCCATCCTGGAGTTCAGTTCGGGAAGGATCCCATTCAGCTGTCATGTCCCCTTAGTCCCCTCCGTGACCTGTGACAGTTCCTCCTTCCTTCCATCTCTTCTCTGGTCTTAACACATCTGAAGAGTACTAGCCGGCTCCTTTATAGAATGTCCATCAGTGTGGGCTTGTCTGAGGTTTTCTCACGATCATTCTGAGGTTATGCATTCTGGGGAGGAAACACCAGAGGACTGATGTATGCCTGCCCTCCCCCAGGACTTTGTGAGGTTGATATGTTTAACTGGTAATGTCACCTTGATCACCTGTCTAGGGTAGTATCTGTTGGATTGATACTAAAATTCATATTTTACTCTTTGTAATTGTTAAATACATTAAGGGAGATACTCTGAAACTGTGAAAATATCCCGTTTCTGCTTAAAGTTTGACCCATTAAATTTAGTGTCCTTCATTAGGGCTCCCTGGTGGCTCAGATGGTAAAGAATCTGCTTACCTTTACAGTCAGTACTTTAAGAAATTATAGTCCTGGGACTTCCCTGATGGTACAGTGGTTTCAAATCTGCCTTGTAATGCAGGAGACATAGATTTGATCCCTGGTCGGGGAACTAAGATCCCATATGCTGTGAGGCAACTAAGCCCATACGCCATCACAACTACTAGGCCGGTATGTCACAACTAAGACCTGACTCAGCTAAACAAATAAATATTAAAAGAAAGAAAGAAAGAAAGAAAGAAATTATAGTCATGATGATGACGGTGATGAACCGGATCCCAGAAGAGTACTTGCCAGTCATGTACCTGGAACCCGTTTTTCCTCTTGGAATCTCAGCTTTCTTCTTCATAAAGTGAGATGATTATGAATCTGACCTCACTGGATTGTGGAGGCGTTGAAATGAGATCCTGGCAGCAAAATACCCAGCTGAGGTATCTCGGGATGGGGCTGACATCAGAGGACTGAATTGTGGGAGAGAGGGCTGTGAGTGCTCCTTGGGAGATGACAATATGGAGCAAGGAGGTGCTCTGCAGGCACAGGGCGGGAATGATCCTAAGAGAAATTCCTGGAATTGTCTGTGATCAATAAGCAATTGAGGGTGCTTGTTTCTGGAGATCAGGTAGACAGCCTGAGGAGAGTTCCCAAACTGGACCAATTTCGGGAGGAGGTGACTTCAGATGAAGGAGGCTTGGAAGATATATTGGAAGGAACTTATGCAAAGTCCAGAGGCTGGACCATAGAAGAGAGGTCAAGGTGGGTGAGCACTTAATGGAGAGGCTCTGATGCCCTAGTGGGCTTTGGTGACCAAAGCAACTCTCAGTACCCCCTTCCAGAGCTAGGAAGTGGGCTGCCAGGGGATGGCAGGAGCTTGGGTACCCCCTTCCCAATGCCAAGATATCCGTAGGATTGTCCCCAAAGCCCCAGCCAGCAGGGTGAATGGAGCTCAGCCGAGTGTACTGTGGATACATCTATTCATCCATGCTGTCATTTATTCAACAAGTATTTCCTGAGCACCCCTGTTTGCCAGGCTTTGTGCTGGACAATGGTCACACAGCAGAGAACAAAGCAGCCCATGGAACGCCTATCCTAGAGAAAGGAGACACAATCAACAAGGAAACAAACATGCAAGATTCCTTTGGTTTCATATTGTTTGGTAACAAATACTCCAAAACTTTGTGACTTAAAAACAATAGCCATTTTCTTACCTCTCACAGATTCTGTGGATCAGGAATTAAGCCAGGACTTGGCTGGGCAACTGGGCAATTCTTCTGCTCCCTGTGGCATCGTCAGTGATCACTCAGTGGGACTCAACTAACTGACAGATTAGTCCAGAGGATCCAAGACAGGTTCACACAGACCTGAATGACTAGATGGCTGAGCTCAGCTAGAAGTGTCTTCAGGAGTACCTGTGCATGGCCTTGCCAGCTGGACAGTCTCATGGCAGGCTTACCTGGCGGCTGCTCCCTCCAGAGTGAGTGCTCCAGGAGAACCAAACAGAAGCTGACCTTTCATGATACAGCCGCTGAAGTCATGTAGCATTACTTCCTATAAAATGTTGGTCGAAACAGCCACAGAATCCCATCTGGAGTCACAGGGAGGGGACAGAGACCCACCTTTCGATGGAAGGAATAACACTGACCATTAAAAAAAAAAATGCCACAAGGATAAGTTGTTCTCAATGCAATAAGTCCAGAGAGGTTCAGCACCTTTCCCCAAGGACAGTTACGGATATGAACGGTGCTAGAAAGAAAAAAAAAACAGGGTGAAAGGCAGAGAATGAAAGGAGATGGTGGGAAACCAGGACCTACTGTATAGCAGAGGGAACTATAGTCAATATCCTGTGATAAACCATAATGGAAAAGAATATTTAAAAATGAATGTATATATGTGTGTGACTCAGCCACTTTGCTGTACAACCGATACTGGCACAACTTTGTAAATCGACTATATTTCAATTAAAAAAAAAGGGAGATGGTGGAAATTCCCTGGCAGTCCGATGATTAGGACACTGTACTTTCACTGCCAAGGGCCCGGCGGGTTCAATCTCTGGTCAAGGAACAAAGATCCTGTAAGTGGAGGGGCCAAAAAACAGAAAGAGAGGAAGGAGGTGGTATGGTCAGGGAAGAAACATCCTCTGAGGGGACGTTTGGGCTGAGACCTGAGTAACAGGAAGACTTACTTGCGGGGCACAGAAGTGCAGGCCGCAGGCACAGCGCATGCAAAGGCCTCCTAGATGGGGAAGAGCAACTGGAAGGTTACCAAGGTGACAGGAGGACCGTGAGCTGAGTGCAGGTGAGCAGCAGGGTGGACGCAGACAGCAGCCAGGCCTCACTGTGCCTTATGGTACAGGGTTAGGATCTTATTTTAAGAGAAACTGGAAGGCTCAGGAGACTTTTAAGCAGGGATGTAATGTGTTCTGCCTACATTTTAGAACCACATCTCCAGCTGCCATCTGGAGAATGCAGCCGGAGTCGGGGGGACAATGCTAGAAACAGGGAAACCAATGAAGAGGTTACAGCAATGCCCAGGTGAGAGATGATGGAAACCAGGGGGGCGGGCAGAAATGCAGGGATTGGGGATACTTTCAGGGGTTAGAATTGGCAGTGCTTGGACACAGAGTAAATGTGTATGTGTGTGTGTCTATCTGTGGAACAGTTTTCAAGGAGCATCCTTGTTTCTACTTTGTCCAGAATTCTAAAACCAGGCCAGAGGACAATTTTAAAGATAAAGGAGTTTTGCTAATCCTCAAAATGGGAAGGAAATATGTTTCCCTCGCCCACGCCCCAAATTACTTCCTAAGTTGTGGTCTTAGCCTGAGAGACCACGGCTGGGGACTCTGGGCAAGTCACTTAAGGTTTCTGGGTTTTCCTTTTCTTATCTCCTACAGTGAATGTGTTGCGTTAAGGGATAAGTAAGGGACCTCCAGGTTTGGATTCCTCTATTTAATCAGAATAGACTCCAGTCCAACCTAGTAGCATTTAAACTACATGCCCTGTGATGCAGCCATCTCCCTGCTTCACTCACAGCTTCTCTGGGAGACATGCACAAGGGCACTCAGCAGAGTCCTGCTGATAACAGCAAAACCCATGCAACAACCCAAGGTCTATCAGAAGGAGACTGGCTACATAAATCACATTACAGAATACTATATGCAGCGAGAAATGAGTGACCTAAGACCACATGTCAGTATGGATGGCTCTAACGAAATGTATGTTACATGTGAAAAGAAACCATGTATTTATTTTTTAGTATGATTCTATTTATATAAAATGCAAATGATTAAATAACACAAAGTTCAGAATAGTGATAACATCTTGCAAGGAGAGTGGGGATTCCACTCAGAAGGGCACAGAAAGATTTAACATTCTATTTCTTAAGCAGGGTGGCTGATACCTAAGTGTTTACTGTTGTCTTTAAACTGTATGCATTCGTGACACGTGCCCTTTTGTGTGTGAAACACATTTTACAATTTTTTTAAAGGACAAGAATTTGCCTAAAATCTCCTCTTGTGGATGAGGTCGTGAGGCTATGAGGGGTCTATCATACAGCAAACTAAGATGAGAGAATACGGGAAAGAGTAGCTAAGGTCCTGATCAGAGCAGGAGCTAAGGGTGGTAATATTTTTGATTCGTCGCCTGCTGTATTCACATATACAGACATACAGTCACATACCAGATACAGAAATAACTCTTCCAAGACACTCAGGGTCTTCCCTGGTTCCTCAGAAAATAAAGAATCTGCCTGTAATACAGGAGAACCACGTTGGATCCCTGGGTCGGGAAGATTCCCTGAAGAAGGAAAGGGCAACCCACTCCAGTATTCTTGCCTGGAGAATCCTATGGACAGAGGAGCCCGGTGGGCTACAGCCCATGGGGTCTCAAAGAGTCGGACACAGCGGAGAGAGACTTTTAAGACACTCACAGCCCTGGGTGCAGTTCCCAGACAGTCCACTAGAGGTCGCAAAGGCACCAGCCTTCGCCGCCCTCAGGACTAAGGCTTGATTTCTCGGGGGCGCTAGCGTAGTTCCAAATCTCCCGGAAGGGGGCGCCAGTGGTCCGAGGAAGGCTGGAGATCGGCAGGGCNGTCCCTGTTTACAGTTTTTGGTTAGTACAAATAAAGTGGCCATGAACTCTTATATACATGTATTTCTATGAATGTATGCTTTCATTTCTTCTAGGTAGACACTTAATAGTGAAATGACTGGGTTACATAGTAGATATTTATATAACTTCATAAGAAACTTCTGGGAATTCCGTGGCAGTCCAGTGATTAGGACTCCGCAATTTTATTGCTGAGGGCATGAGTTCAGTCCCTGGTCCAGGAACTAAGACCCTGCAAGCCTTGCAGCCAAAAAAAGAAAATAAAAGACACTGCTAAACTCTTTTCCACAGTGGTTGCATCATTTTACATTCCCGTCAGTATCCCATTTCATCCATTTTCCTCCACATCTTCTCTAACAGTTGTATGCTTGTCCATGAGAATGGCTAATAAAAGCTAAAAGCCATTCCAAAAGATGAGTTGTGGTGTCTCACTGTGGTATTAATTTGTATTTTCCTAATGACTAAAGATACTGAGCATCTTTTCAGGTGCCTATATGCTATCCATATATCTCCTTTGATGAAAATATTCATTTCTTTTGCTCATATAAATCATTTTTAGGTAATTGTAGATTTACATGCAGTTGTAAGAAATAACAGAGACACCTTATATCCTTTACCAAGTTTCCCTTGCCTACCTACAGTACAACATCACAACAAGATTTTACCTGATTTCTGGTGAGATTCAGATTTTAACTGATTTTCATGCCTTGCAGCCATGAAATTAAAAGATGCTTGCTCCTTGGAAGAAATGCTATGACCAACCTAGATAGCATATTAAAAGCAGAGACATTACTTTGCCAACAAAAGTCCATCTAGTCAAAGCTATGGTTTTTCCAGTAGTCATGTATGGATGTGAGAGGTGGACCGTAAAGAAAGCTTAGCACTGAAGAACTGATTCTTTTGAACTGTGGTGCTGGAGAAGCCTCTTGAGAGTCCCTTGAACTGCAAGGAGATCCAAGTCAGTCAGTCCTGAATATTCATTGGAAAGACTGATGCTGAAGCTGAAATTCCAATACTTTGGCCACCTGATGCGAACAGCTGACTCATTGGAAAAGACCCAGTGAAAAAGATTGAGGGAAGGAGGAGAAGGAGATGACAGAGGATGAGACTTTTGGATGGCATCACCGACTCAATGGACATGAGTTTGAGTAAGCTCTGGGAGTTGCTGATAGACAGGGAAGCCTGGCGTACTGCAGTCCATGGGTTCGCAAAGAGTCGAACACAACTGAGGACTGGACTGAACATGCACTAATGTGTGTATATTTAGCTCTGTGCCTTTTTATTACATGTGTAGACTTGTGTGACCATCACCAGAGTGATACACAGAGCAGTTCCATCATAAGGCTCCCTCATGCCACCCTTTCATCTTTTGTCCGATTCTTTTAATTAGATTGTTTTCATATTGTAGACTTTTGAGACTTCTTCATAAATTTTGAACACAGATCGTTTGTCAGATAAATGATTTATGAGTGTTTTCTCCAGTGTGTGTCTAGGTTTTTTATCCTCTTAATAATGTTTTTGGAAGAGCAGAAGTTTTAAATTTGATGTTCAATTTATCAATTTTTAATTTTATGTGTCATGCATTTTTGTCATATTTTTAAAAAATCTCTTCCTAACCCAAGATCACAAAGCTTTTCTCTTTTGTTTTCCCAGAAGTTTTATAGCTTTAGGTCTATGTAACCATTACACTAGGTATTTCTTATATGTGGCTTCCCTGGTGGCACAGATGGTAAAGAAACTGCCTGCAATGTGAGAGACCGGGGTTGGATCCCTGTGTTGGGAAGATCCCCTGGAGAAGGAAATGGCAACCCACTTCAGTATTCTTGCCTGGAGAATTCCATGGACAGAGGGGCCTGTCAGCCTACAGTCCATAGGGTCGCAAAGAGTTGGACATGACTAAGTGATTATCACTTTCACATATATGATTTTTTTTTTGGCTGGAGTGGATCTTCCTTGTGGCATGTGGGCTTAGCTGCCTCATGGTATTTAGGACCTTAGTTCCTTGACCAGGGATTGAACCCACATCCCCTGTATTGGAAGGTGGATTCTAAATCACTGGACCACCGGGGAAGTCCCCTTGAATATATTTTNATATGATTTTTTTTTTGGCTGGAGTGGATCTTCCTTGTGGCATGTGGGCTTAGCTGCCTCATGGTATTTAGGACCTTAGTTCCTTGACCAGGGATTGAACCCACATCCCCTGTATTGGAAGGTGGATTCTAAATCACTGGACCACCGGGGAAGTCCCCTTGAATATATTTTTAAACAGAAGTGTACTCATGTACTACTTTATATAAGAAAAAAGCCAACTCCAAATGTTTAGTATAGCTCCCTCTGACCTGACTGCTGATTAGGATGAGGTAGAATCTCAAAGATCCTTTGCAGACAAACAGAGGGGAGAGAGAAAGTCAAGAGACCATTATGACTCCCAATAGTTAAGTGTACCTCACATTCACGAGCATCCACCTCCTGCCAGGTCCTGTGTTAGCTGTATGGAGATTTTTTACGCAAATTGCCTGCTATGTGCATTAGCCACTCAAAGAAAGGATGAGTCCTATTTTGGAGGAAATCAGGGAGGCTTTCTAAAGGAGGTGACTTATCCTCTAGGCACTTTATGAGGGAAAAGCACAAGGAGATAAGGCCTGAATGAAGACGTCTAAGGGGCCTGTAAAGGTCTGATCATTTGAGGAGAGACAGTTGGCTACAGAATAGTGTAAAGGGCTAGGGCTTGGGGTCCAACAGTTCAAGATTTAAATCCTTGTTATACTTCGTGACCCGGACTAAGACATTTCACCTCTCTGAGCCTTTGCTTTCTCATTGGCAAAATGATAGAAGTTCCTAACTCCTTAGGCTATTTCTAGGAGTCACTGAGATTAAGCTTTGCAAAGCTCCTACTGTGGTCTTGGCACAGAGCAGATGCTCACTACGCAGTAGACAGTAATAGCATCTTTTCAAGTCTAGGCCTGGCCCTCGGAACCGTTTGGCTGCAATTATGCTCCCAATTTTTTTATTTTTATTTTTTAATGTTTTGGCCATGCTAAAGGGCATGTGGGATCTTAGTTCCCTGACCAGGGATCGAACCCATGCCTCCTGCATTAGAAGCATGGAATCTTAACTGCTGGACCGCCAGGGAAGTCCTAGCTCCCAGCGGTTTTTAGTGAACACTGAAAGGTGGGCTTTCAGATCCCCTGAAATGTTCCCTTCACTGTGCTCCCTTCAAACTTGCCAATTGAAATAATGACACTCCCCTATACACACACCTAAGCCTGCGGGGGCAAAAAAATCTGGCTTCATTTCACTCCAGAAAATTTTCAGTACTTCCAGACTTTGGTTTTTATCTCCAGGATTTTTAAGGTCTGACAAGCAGTTGGAATAAAGATTCCTTGTTTATATTTTTGCCAAATGGGCAATTTTTTTGTCCCTTTTCTTGGTAGTGTGAATTAAGGGAGTATTTGCCTCCTAACCCCACTACCAAGCCAGCTCAGGAAAACAGACCCAGACCACTCTTTTGGCCAGAAAGTTTGGAGGACTCATTAAATGACCCCCCAACAGTCCCACCCCAGGGTTCCACTACTAGTCCTTCAATTCATTTCAGTTGCTCCCAATGTCTGACTCTTTGAGACTCCATGGACTGCAGCATGCCAAGCTTTCCTGTCCATCACCAATTCCTGAAGCTTGCTCAAACTCATGTCCATCAAGTCAGTGATGCCATCCAACCATCTCATCCTCTGTCATNGTTGCTCCCAATGTCTGACTCTTTGAGACTCCATGGACTGCAGCATGCCAAGCTTTCCTGTCCATCACCAATTCCTGAAGCTTGCTCAAACTCATGTCCATCAAGTCAGTGATGCCATCCAACCATCTCATCCTCTGTCATCCCCTTCTCCTGACTTCAATCTTTCCCAGAATCGGGATCTTTTCAAATAAGTCAGTTCTTAGCATCAAGTGGCCAAAGTACTGGAGGTTCAGCTTCAACAACAGTCCTTCCAATGAATATTTACGACTGATTTCCTTTAAGATTGACTGGTTTGATCTCCTTGCAGTCCAAGAGACTCTCAAAAGTCTTCTCCAGCACCACAGTTCAAAAGCATCAATTCTTCAGTGCTAGGCTTTCTTTATGGTCAAACTCTCACATCCATACATGACTACTGGAAAAACCATAGATTAGACTAGATGGACTTTTGTTGGCACAGTAATGTCTCTGCTTTTTAATATGCTGTCTAGGTTGATCATGGCTTTTCTCCCAAAGAGCAAGTGTCTTTTAATTTCGTGGCTGCAGTCACGATCTGCAGTGCGTTTGGAGCCCCCCAAAAACGTCTGTCACTAGTCCCTCAGAAAGCCTTTACACACACCTCTGAGTTTCACAGCTGCTCTCTGGGACCGGCAGCAGCTGTGTGGATATAGTACTCCATCTCACAGATGGGAATACTGGGGCCCAGAGAGGAGAAGAGCCCAGCCCTCCACACCTTCAAATCTTGGCTCTTCCATTGACAAACTGTGCCTCAGTTTCCTCAAGTGTAAACTGGACCTAACCCTTATTTGTCTCTGTGGAGCGATTATGAGAATGAAACAAGTTCTTCCAGGAAGTGATGAATGGCGAGGTCTTTCCTTACAGTGTCTCTGTCACCTCGGCTCCTTTTGTGCCTTTACTATCCTTCCTCTGGCTTCCAGGGCTCAAGGCAGTGGCTCCCATTTCTTAAGCGCTCACTCTGGGTCAGGCCTGGTTCCAGGTTTAACTTAGGGTAGGGAGCTCAGGAGGGTAGGGACCACAGCTGTTATCATCACTTCTATAACCCAAAGCAGAGCACAGTGCCTGGCACACAGAGGCGCTCAATGAGTATTTGTTGATGAGAGAAAAACAACTCATGACTGAGGTGGTAATACTACGTCCCCTTTACTGCTGAGGTCACTGGGGCCCAGAGAAGTTGAGTGCTTCAGATCACTCAGCTGGGATGTGGCGTTGAAACTAAGTGGTCTGGTTCCTAAAAGAGTGGCTGTGAGGGACTGAGGGGCTTGTGTGCATGCTTGTCTACACTGCATGCGTGTCTGCACTGCAGGGTAACTCCTTACGGATTTGTGTACATGTCCGTCACATTCCCCACGGCCCCTCCCAGGAGTCTTGGCCTTGTAGGCTCCGGGGCGGGCCTGCCTGGGCCACGTGACCCTCTCTGGCCCCGGCCCGGCAGCTGTTCCCCAGATGTGCCCGCAGCGCAAACTTCCAGCCGCCAGGCCGGCGCCTCTGGGCTGGGGCTGCCGGAGCTGCGGGGGAGAGACCTTTGGCTCTGGTTGTCCCCGCCCCCCCGTAATGGGAGACTGCAAGCGTCCCTTGCACACACTACCCCCAGAACTGTGTGCTCAGCCAGCACTCCGCTCTACCCATCATACTGAGAAGAGAATCCCAGCTCCTCCCGGCCCGCAGCCCCTGACAGTACCACCAGCCCCACCGCCTCTCTTGCCCTTCCCTTTGTCTCACCAGCCCCAGGGCTCCTTTACTACCTAGTGTGGTCCTGCCTCAGGGCCTTTCCTTTGCTGTTCCCTCTCACTTGAAGGCCCATCTAGATCTTTATAAGACTGCTCATGTGTCAAGTCTCAGGTCAGAAGTTTCTCTTGAGAGACCTTAAAACCTTCCTGGGCTATTCACTTTCTTTCCTGTTCTGATCTTCATCATTCATAGAACTTAGTACCATCTGAAATGATCATTGTTTTCTTGGTAATTGTCCATCTTCTCCACACCCTTTCCAGGCTGTGAGCTCCTTCAGTCACTGCTGTGTCCCTAGAGCTGAACACAGGGCCTGACCCAGAGAGGGCAAGCGACTTGCTCAAGGTCACACAGCATAGTGCTTAGAATAGAGTAATATTTAGAGTAACATCTGTCGAATGAATGGTTACCTTATGGTCCTCAGTTACCATGTATGCAAAATGGAGACAGAAGTTGAACTCAGTCCACAAGGTTATGACATGTCAGTTGGAAAGCATTCAGAAATGGGAACCAGAATACAGTTTTGTGTCTTTCCAGGGTCCTCAAGTTTTCAGCCCTGCAAACCAGCAGGAGGCTGTGGATGGGTGCATAAGGGTGTGGGGACTTCGATCTATCTGTCCTTAATAGCTGCGGAAACCTCTGCCAGGTCCCTCTCCCATTCTGGACCTCAGTTTCCACATCTATAAAATGAGGCCTGTTGCCACCCCTCCATCCTAGAGATTTTGTGCTGGACTCCTGGGTCATGTTGGAGAGTACAGGGGTCCAGGCTTGAGTCCACCTTTTGCTTTTCATCCTGTTTTCCAAAGAGGCCCCAGAACAATGAACAGGCAGCTGGAGCCTTCCAGTCTGGGCACCTCCCTGGGTCCCCTGCAGTTGAGTGAGGTGGGGCCTTCCTGTGGCCTGACAAAGGACCACTGCTGCTCTGGAGTCTTACGACCAAAGGGAGGGGCAGAGTCAGGTCCCAGGGACCTCCCATCTTAGGTCACTTAGCACAGGCCAAACCTGCAGAGCTGCACAAGTATACTGCTACACACACACTGAAGGACATACTTACATGACAAACACAGCACATGTGTGCAAACTGACACCATGATGGACACACTGACTGACAGCAACACCTCCACACACAACCAGCAGAGCAACCTGCCAAATGCACAACACAGTACCGCACGATAAGAACAATCAGCACGCTGGCCTCAGAGCACACAACCAAAACCCCAANCTTACATGACAAACACAGCACATGTGTGCAAACTGACACCATGATGGACACACTGACTGACAGCAACACCTCCACACACAACCAGCAGAGCAACCTGCCAAATGCACAACACAGTACCGCACGATAAGAACAATCAGCACGCTGGCCTCAGAGCACACAACCAAAACCCCAATCCGTACAACCAACACGTCGGTAAACGCACAGAGACCAAGGAGGCAACACGCTGAAACACCCAATTGTCACACCTAACAGAAGCACATCAAAGCAACATACTACAACAGCACCCTCAACAGCACAACCCAGACATACACCCTACAATGCAACACACATTCACCAAGCACAACAGACACTTATACCCAGATCAATATTGCTCACATCAAGATGCTGACACACAGCTCCCACAGCGCCCACATCTTACAGAAAACAGTCAAATGCAAATCCACAAGCCGGCTTCCCCAGGCACTGATTCCCCGCAGGGTACATGCCCAAGCAGCACCACCTTCACCAGTTCGAAGACCCCATACTGCCTCCCACCACTCCTGTCTTTGTTTTTCAATTTGGCTGCACTAGGTCTCAGTGGAGGCACATGCGATCTTTAGCTGCAGCATGCAGGATATTTTTAGTCGTGGCATGTGAACTCTTAGTTGTGGCTGCTCGTGAGACCTAGTTCCCTGTTCGAAACTGGGCTCCCTGCCTTGGGAGCATGGAGTCTTAACCGCTGGACCACCAGGGAAGTCCCCCAAAGCCTTTTAAATTGTATTTATTTATTTATTTGGCTGCACCAGGTGGCTTGAGGGATCTTAATTCCCCAAACAGGGGTTGAACCTGCATCCTTGGCAGTGGAAGCGTGGAGTCCTAAACACTGGAAAGAAGGTGTTAACCGCTCAGTCGTGTCCAACTCTTTGCAACCCTATGGACTGTAGTCTGCCAGGCTGCTTTGTCCATGGAGTTCTCCAGGCAAGAATACTGGAGTGGGTTGCCATTCCCTTCGCCAGAGGATCTTTCTGACCCAGGGATCGAACCCAGGTCTCCTGCATTGCAGGCAGATTCTTTGCTGTCTGAGCTACCAAGAAGTGAAGTAGACTGCCAGGGGAATTCCCCCATAGTCTTTTTAGATGTAGATACCTCCCCTAACAGGACTTGCCAGGTAGCTCAGTGGGTAAAGAATCTGCCTGCAATGCAGATTCAATCTCTGGGTTGGGAAGGTCCTTTGGAGCAAAGCATGGCAACACACTCCAGTATTCTTGCCTGGAGAATCCCATCGACAGAGGAGCCTGAGGGGTTACAGTCCAGTGGGTTGCAGAGTCAGACACGACTGAAGCCACTGAGCATGCAGGCATCTCCTGCAACACNCTCTGGGTTGGGAAGGTCCTTTGGAGCAAAGCATGGCAACACACTCCAGTATTCTTGCCTGGAGAATCCCATCGACAGAGGAGCCTGAGGGGTTACAGTCCAGTGGGTTGCAGAGTCAGACACGACTGAAGCCACTGAGCATGCAGGCATCTCCTGCAACACACACATATACACACAGACACTTCAGTATTGTGCATAAGCCCTGAGGACACACAAGCACTCAACCATGCCCACCCAGTGCCCAGGAATTCATGCCTCAGAATGTAGAACTGGGCTCTGCCAAGGGCAGATGCATGAGAGCTGGTCTGATCCTGTCAGCCATGGAAGCTGATGCCACCAGCCAGGGATGCCCCAAGTCAGGGCACCGTCTGCAGAACTTGCAGATACCACCACTCCAGCTGCAAGGCCCAGGCCCATGGAGGTGGAAGGAGGGAGACTGGGCAAGGGCCTTCTGGTGCCGGGCTTTATAAGTTCCCCCTGTGCCCACTGGGGCTGCACTGGTGGCCCCAGAGCTCCCCTTCCCGGAAGCAGAAATCCCTGCTTCTGCCTGGTGCCTAGCAGAGGGCCTTCCCTTGACTCACCTTCCCGGTACACCTGGCGTCCCCTCCTACCCTGGGGCCCGGAACCCGGAAACAGCTGAGGGTGTGTCTCTCAGGGCCTGCCCAGGTGCCTCCCCACCCCAAAAGCCTGAAGCAGTTCCACCCTCTCCACTCACCCCAACCCTAAGTACCTTCAACTGCACCCTTGCCTCAGGTCATGGGTGGGGCTATACACCTCAAATCCTGTGACTCACGTCAATCTCTCAGGTCTTTTAAAAAGTCTCATTAGTTTTTGCTGATGCAAAAGCAGAACTCTTCTGGTTAAAAAGAAGTTGACATCTCAGAAACACTTAAGGGAGAAAGGTGCCCTTTTCCTAGGTGAAAAGAGGTCGGGATTCCTATCTTTGTCTACTGCTTATAAGCTATGAGTCTGTACGTCACTTCATTTTTTCTGTGTCTCAGTTTCCCCATCTGTGAAACTGGGGACAGGAGGAGTTCCCTTCTCTAAGAGGATTCAGTGAGTTAAGTCACATAAAGAACTTAAAACAGTGCCTAGCAAAGTTGTCATTCAGTAGACACTAATTATCATTATTCTCACCGACTCAATGGACGTGAATTTGAGTAAACTCCAGGAGATAGTGGAGGACAGAGGAGCTTGGTGTGCTGCAGTCCACGGGGTCACATGAAATGCCAACCACTCATTCTGTAATTGGTACACACCAACTCTAGGCACAGCATTGAAAGAAGAAGGTGCAAGTTGATGCCATCAGGGAGCCAGGTGGTTAGTTCCTGGCTGCTGTGTCCACATGCTGGGGACCCAGATGCCACCAATAAGTTAACTACTGCCCTTTCAAAGGGGGCACATTGAAAAGGAATGAACCTTCCAGGAGTGCTCTCGGTAGCACTTGCAGGGTTCTTGCAGCCTGCTCAATGGCCCTGCAAACCTGATCCCTGCCTGGGGATCAGGCAGACACCCCCCAGTTCCCAAGGCTGTGATGGGGAAGCACAAAGTGCTGTAGAAGGCGTGACCTGGGAGATACCCCAGTCAACTAAGGGAGATCAGGGAGGACTTCTTGTAGGAAGAGGTAATATACCAGCTGAGATGGAAAAAAGTGAGGAAGAGCGAGGCAGAGGCTCCTGAGCCTGAACATCAGTACATCTGGGATGTACACAGGAGACAACTGCCACATCAAATTGCAAAAACTTCAAAGTCTGATAATGTAATTTGGTGAAGGTGTGGGAAAACAAAAATCCTCAACCGCCGCTGGTATGTAAACTGGTACGATGACTTGAGAGCTCAGTTTGGCAATATTGAGTAAAAGTGAACATGAGAACTCCCTATGACCCAGCAGTTCACTCCCACAGACATACCCTGAAAATCCTGCCCTCGAGATGCCAAAGGCATGGGACAGGAACACAGCAGCTATGCCGACAACAGAGCAGATTGAAAACTACCCACCCGTTCAACAGGAGAACAGGGAAATGAAATAATGGGGGCGTGGTGGTGGTTGTTCAATTGCTAAGTCGTGTGTCAGACTGTATGCAACCCTATGGACTGCAGCACACCAGGCTCCTCTGTCTTCCACTATCTCCTGGAGTTTGCTCAAATTCATTCCCATTGAATGCAGTGGTAGACATTCATAAATAGGATTGAGCTAGACCTTATGTATTCTGCTGGATAACTGCAAAAATATGATGCTGCTTAGGAGGAAATGCAGAAGGATTTGTTTTTTAAGTGTAAATTTAAAAAGCCACAGACAACATTAATAAATTTCTGTGTATTAAACGTATAAGAGGGCTCCCCTGGTGGTCGAGTGGTTAAGAATCCACCTGCCAGTGCAGGGGAACCGGGTTTGATCCCTGGTTCAGGAAGTTACTCCCACAGGCCCTGGAGTAACTAAACTCTGCACTTCAACTACTGAAGCCCCCACGCCTAAAGCCTGTGCCTCACGGCAAGAGAAGCCACTGTAATGGGAAGCCCAGCAGGGCAAGGAAAGAGTAGCCCTAGCTTGTGGCAACTAGAGAAAGCCCAGGTACAGGACAGCCAGAAGACCCAGAGCAGCCAAAAATAATAAACCTTAAAAAAATATACATGGTCTGGAAGAAACATGGCCAGTTTGTGATGTTACCTGGGAAGTGGAGAGGATGGCAAGTAGTCTTGGAGAAACGGGCAGAGGCACTGACTACAGGGGAAAGCTAGCAGTATCTGTAAAGTTTTATTCTTTAAAGAACATCGGAGGGGGAAGTCCCTGGCGTCCAGTGGTTAGGACTCCACGTTTTCACTGGAGGGGCCGCGGGTTTCATCCCAGGTCAGATCTTTCAAGCCGCGGAATGGAGGAGGGAAAAAAAAAACCTAAACACCCGGGCGTCCAGGGTTGGGGGGAGGTCAGCAAGGGAGCGCTTTGCAAAGAGGCGGGGTGCCCGAGCGCCCTTCATCTCCGCAGCCCCGGCAGTGACTTCGGGGTGAGCGGGAGGGCAGAGGCGCCGCACCCCAGCTTTTGTTGGGGCGCGCACTGCCTGAAAGAGGGCGACCCGCCCCTCGGGGCCGCCTGGCGGCAGGACTCGCCGCGCTGGGCAGATGGGCCGCCAGCTTCCTGCGCTCGCCCCGTGGGAACCGACCGGGCGGGCGGGGGCGGGGGCGGGG
>SJYA01001955.1:2718598-2773900 GCA_006410615.1 Neotragus moschatus | reverse complement strand
GCGTGGGCCGCGGGGGGTGGGTGGGGGGAGCTGGGTGTTCTCAGGCCTGGACCACACAGTGACTGGGAAGGGAGTCCTTATGGAATCCTGAGGGACCCATTAAGAAAACAGATAATGGGATTTCCCCTCTTGTTTAACTTCTTATTTTAGGACATCTCCATCCTGTGAGGCTTAAAAGAGACACAGATTGAACACAAAATGTTGTTTTTAAGGAAGGAAAAAAACCTCACCCCCTCCCAGTTGCAACTTTCCCACTGATAGTGCTGCACATTTGGGTCTCAACACTTAGGGCTGGAGCCTTTCACAGAGTGCACACGGGTCAGCATCTCTATGGGGGCATTTCCCAGCACTGTTCCCTGAATAGCTCTTTCATTCATGGAAAATATGTCCTGGGGGAATCCAAGGTGATTAGCAAATATTAAGAGTTGCTGAGCAAAATTAGGAAAAGCAGGTTTTAGACTTAAAAATCAAGGCATTGTCAATGTTCTTTAAAACATTTTAAATTGAAGGATAATTACAATATTGTGTTGGTCTCTGCCATGCATCAATATGGATCATAGGTATACATATGTTCCCCAAGGTGTTGTCAGATTGATTGGAGCAGAAAAGACTGGTCAGTGTTTGGACAGAAGGTCAGTAGCAGAAAGGGAATAAGGTAATCAGAATCACAATGGTATCCAGTGACCTGGGTCCCCATTTTACAGATGAGGAAGCGAAGGCTTCAGAGGGACCCAGGCAGAGGGATGCACAGACCATAGCAGGAAACCTGGAGCGCACGAGGACTCACATGCACGCGCAAAGCAAGCGGAGCGGCACAGGCTCACTAGCTTGAAACCGCAGAGCCTCTCCCTGAGCCCTTCTCACCGCAAACGCTGCCGCAGTTGCGTGGAATCGCTCTTTCTTTCTCACACACACCAGTGCAGGCACTGGCTCACAAGTGTTCTCACAAACACACACTCATGAANCATGCACGCGCAAAGCAAGCGGAGCGGCACAGGCTCACTAGCTTGAAACCGCAGAGCCTCTCCCTGAGCCCTTCTCACCGCAAACGCTGCCGCAGTTGCGTGGAATCGCTCTTTCTTTCTCACACACACCAGTGCAGGCACTGGCTCACAAGTGTTCTCACAAACACACACTCATGAAGACGGGCAAGATACATCCAGATGGGTGAGCACCACTTCACCACCGCCATGTAGAAATACATCTGCAGCCCTGCCCTACGTAAGGTTTCCGTGCCCTCACGCTTATACAAACCCCAGACTCATACAGAGTCCACAAGAAAACACATTCTTTCTCGTTCTCGTTCTCACACGTGTAGTTGCACAGAGAACCTCTAAGGCAGGAAGGGGCCCGGACCCCGCCCTGGACTCTGTACCATGGCGGCTAGCTCTGCAGCTTTGAGCCCAGGATTTTTCTACTCCCCCACCCCACCAACTACCACCTTTGACACATGTCTCTACCTCCTCTCCCCTCCCCACTCCAGGGTCCCCAGGGTACTAGGGGGGCACTCAGGTCTTAGCACCAAGAGAGGTGCCTACTTTCGGGGCACAGACATGTGGAGAGGCCCTGAATGCAGCGCCCAGGGGCTCAGCCTTCTCTGTGTCCCCTCTGCCATCACCCTCCCCCAACGCTTAGTCCCAGGAGGGCAAGGGGCCAGGCCCCACCACCGCCACCGCTTTGTAGAGGGCAGGGTGCCCTGGGGAGGAAGGGCCCATTACAGACCCCGAGGGGCTCATCCGCCTCACAGGGATCTGACTTCACATGCAGATGGTCTGTTTGTCTCACCTGGTCTGCCTTAAAATGACAAAGAGGTTGGAGGCTGTCTGGGTATTACAGGAGATGACACCTGACCAAAATGAGAAGAGGAAGGTTGTTAACTATGGTAACATAATAGATATCAAAATTGTTTGCACTGTAGATATGATTTGTGTTAAAAAATACATACTACAAAAAAAATCTGAAATTTACATTTAGCTGTTAACAGTAACCTCTGGGTTGCAGGAAAATGCTGGTTTATTTTCTCATTTTTTAACATAGCATAGATGCTAATTTTCTACAAAGCATGGATGTAACTTCTGGATAATAAAAGTTTTTTAAATTAAATAGATATTTTTGAATTGTGGCATTGGAGAAGACTCTTGAGAGTCCCTTGGACAGCAAGGAAATTCAACCAATCCATCCTAAAGGAAATCAGTTCTGAATATTCATTGGAAGGAGTTATGCTGAAGCTGAAACTCCAATACTTTGGCCACTTGATGCAAAACACTGACTCATTAGAAAAGACCCTGATGCTAGGAAAGATTGAAGGTGGGAGAAGGAGGGGACGACAGAGGATGAGATGGTTGGATGGCATCACCGATTTGATGGACATGAGTTTGAGTAAACTCNTTCATTGGAAGGAGTTATGCTGAAGCTGAAACTCCAATACTTTGGCCACTTGATGCAAAACACTGACTCATTAGAAAAGACCCTGATGCTAGGAAAGACTGAAGGTGGGAGAAGGAGGGGACGACAGAGGATGAGATGGTTGGATGGCATCACCGATTTGATGGACATGAGTTTGAGTAAACTCTGGGAGTTGGTGATGGACAGAGAAGCCTGGCATGCTGCAGTCCATTGGGTCACAAAGAGTCGGATACGACTGAGTGACTGAACTGAACTGATCTATTTGTTTCCTTTATTTTGGGTCGTGCTGGATCTTCGTTGCTGCGCGCTGGCTTTTCTCTAGTTGAGGCGAGCGGAGAATCTTCTCCAGTTGCAGTGTGCGGCTTCTCATTACAATGGCTTCCTTGTTGCCGAGCATAGGCTCCGGGCTGTGTGGGCTTCAGGAGTTGTGAGACACAGCTTCAATAGTTGCGGCACAGGGCTTAGTTGCTCCACGGCTTGTGGATCTTCCTAAATTAGATAATGTCTCCTGCATTGGCAGGTGGATCCTTTATCATGGAGGCACCAGGGAAGCCCAATAAAAGGTTTTTAAAAATGAATACTGAATGACACGAACAATGACAAGGGAGTGGTGTCCTCACGTGAGTTCAGGGGTCTTTTTTTTTTTTAATTGTGTATTTATTTGTCTGTGCTGGGTCTTAGTTGCAGAACGTGGAATCTTTACTTGCAGTATGCAAACCCTTAGTTGCAGCATATGGGATCTAGTTCCCCAACCAGGGATCGAACCCAGGCCCCCTGCATTGAAAGCTTGGAGTCTTAGCCACTGGACCACCAGGGAAGTCCTGAGTTCAGGACTCTTGATTGCTGTGTGGGCAGCTTCCTTCTCTGTGCCTTTATTTCCTCATCCCTACGATGGAGACTCAGCACATGGAGGATGTGAACACTTGGGATGGTGCTTGGCACACAAGAAGTGCTCAATAATGGCAGCTGCTGTTCTTCTTCTTCCAGGAAGGTTTCTGTGAACACTTCCCAGTACAGACTGGATGCCACCTGGCTGCCTGCAAGAATGGGTGTGCACAAGTTCCCTAGGCTGGTTCACGTACAGGTTCACTGGCATATAGGTTTGCCCGTGTACTTATGTGTCTAGAGCACTGAAGTCCATACATTGAGCGAGGAGACTGCTCACCCATAGGGTATCAGGGACAAGCACTGTGCTTGCAAACAAGATCACAAGTCCTTTGCTTCTAATCGCTGGGGTGGAGGAAATGCTGCTTCAGTTTTCTGCCCCAGCACGCTCATCCCTTGGTTCCTTTCAGCTCAAAGCTGCTGGGAATTTAGGCTTCTTCCAGGCATTGGCCTAGACTCAGGGCTCTTTTGGGGGTCTTAGAACATCTGTAAGGTTGGGAGTAGTATGGGTTGAACAACCTCCAAGGAAAAAGAAGTTGGTAAGAAGTGTTGGGACATGTGGGCTCATGGTCCTGCCATGCTGCTGAGGAATATCTGTATGACATCCACCTTCTGGATTGCTTTGAGTTCTTAAATCTTTCTTATTCATTTGTCCCCATGGCCCTTGTCCTTTTATCACTCATAGCATTATCATTACTGTCCTGGAGCCCCACCCCTGGCTTCCACACCTTCCCCAATGTTTAGAAAGGAATATGTCACCCCCCTGCTCAGAACACTTCCTTGGCTCCCACTGCCTCCAGGATAAGGCCTAAGCTCCGTGGCATGGCCTTGTGTGGGATCTGCTCACCTTTCCTTATACCTCAGTCTTTCCCACTCTGCTGGCCTCTTCCCTCTCCTCGGACTAGGATCTCTCCTGGAAACAGCAATGAAGGCTAAATGAGCCTTCTTTCCTCCTTTTTGTTTCTAATGTGGAGTCTAAGAGATTTGCGTTCAAATCTCATCTTGCCATTTCCCAGCTCCCTTGTGACTAAGAAAGGTTTCAGACCCTTTCTGAGTTTTAGGGGGTTCCTTTGCCAGATGGAGATAATAGCTGATATTTCTGTTTTTTTGCTGGGGATGGATTTAGTTTTACTTTCAGTTCTATTTAGTTTTGAAAAACTCAAGATTTGGAAAATACAAAGTATACAAAAGATTACAAGCCACCCAGACCTTCATATCTTTCTTGCCCTCAAATTTCCTCAAATTACTATCTCTTTATACACATCTTAAAGACTCTTCCATAAATATCATCTATTGCAGACCTGCTGTATGCTTTCCACGGATTATTTCACTTAAATCCTCACAGCCACTGTGGGCAGACTGAAGCTCAGAGTCCTGAGCCTCACGGTTGGTAAGCAGTAGCTCCGAGGCAATGTGTCTCCATTTATGAAGTGCTTTCTGTGTGCCCTAGGATTGTCCCAGAGCTAGGACATTTAACGAGTCATTCAACAAATACTGAGTGCCACTCTTTAGGTCACTGGGCCGGGGGCAGGGTTACTCCGGTGGGGAGGAGGGCAGAGGCTCAGCCTTCCCAGAGTTTATTAATAGAGACGGCCTGTCGCTGTCCTTTCTCTGAGTAAGAAAACCAAGGAACAGACGCGAAAGAAACAGACCTGAGGTCATACAGTGGTAAGAAAAGAGCTGGGATAAGCACTTACTTTACTACTGGGGAAACTGGGGCACGGAGAGGGAAACAGACTTGCCTAAGGAAACACAGCAGGAGGCAGAGCCGGGATTCCCAGGCTCACAGGATCTCGGCCACCTCCCCTCGGGGGCGGGGCCACCGTGGGCCCCGCCCCGCCACTCGCGCCCGCCTTCCTGGCAGTCCTGGCGGCTGTTTCCTGCCCGCGTAGCTGGGCGGGCGGGCGGCCTGCCCATCTGGCGGCCCCCACGGGGAGGCGGCCCAGACTCGCTGGAGCCAGGCGCCGGCCTGGGCCCCCATGCCCGCCTGGAGAGCCCAGGTGTGGCCGCGGCGGGGGTGGGGGTGGTGCCTTCCTTCCCGCTCGGCCCTTCCTGACGCACCCGGGCAGGATGCTGCCTCCTCCCCAACCTCCGCCTCCCACGACCTGGCCTGGAACGAGGAGGGAACGCTAGCGGTGGGAGAGCGGGCTGGGCAGGGAGGAGCAGGCCCCTCCTCTGGTCTCCACTCCTTAGGAGACCTCGGGCAAGTCTGGCTCTTTTTTTGGCGTGAGTGGGACGGAGGTAGAGAGCACTCTGTTTCCCAATTTGTGCGAGAACGGCTGAACTCTGACCGGATCGCCCAGGATCCTACCTTACTACTCAGGGTCCGACCCCAGACAGGACTGTGGGAACAGGAGGCACCTCTTCTGCCTGAGGATCGTGACATGATCATTGGCTTGACATTATCCATTCGTTCAGCCATTTACAGTGTCTGCTTGATCACAACGTCAGCTGGGAAGCCCGCGTTTGACCTGTGTTCCCTGCCGTGCCCAGCGGCTGGAGCTGTGCCCAACTCATACCTGGTGCTGAAGCCCCAAAACGGCATGTCAAGGCTTTACCCCCTTCCCCCCAACCTGGAGCCACCCCTCCAAATTGGAGCGTACTCATTTTACAGCTGAGCAAGCAGGACAGAGTGGGCAGCCAGCCCTGCTGTCGATGCTGACCCTCTTCTCCAGTGCCACTCCAAGACAGGGAACCCGGAACTGAGCATCTTGATTTATGTCTGCAGCACCTGCGGAGAACATCCCCCAAGCCAGGCATCCTCGGTTCAAATCCCTTTGGGGCCCTTAATGTCTCTCTACTTCAGTTTCCTTTATCTGTAAAAATGATGGCACCTCCCTCACAGGGGTGTTATAACCATTACATGAATATTTCTAAAATAGGTTATCATAATGCCGGACACATTAAATACAGATGAAATAGCATACTGGAGCTCTCGGCAGGGCTGGCCTCCCTCCTCCCCTACAGTAGCCCCCTCTCACTCAACCGTAGTTAGGGGAGAGGGAGGCCACTAAAAGGGACACTAACACATCAGGGGCAAACTTGGGGGTTTTGGAGTCGTTTCCCAAGAATCCACTCCCACCCCGGGGTGAGGCTGGCAGTAGGTCCACTCGGGGCCCTGCCCAGCCACCCACCCCGCCTCTCCGGCGTGCAGACCCGGTCCGTGCCCGGCCTGGTGCCATTTTTCCATGGGACTCTGGCTGTGGTGGTTCACATCTGGAGTCTAGACTCGGAGGCTCTGCAGGCCAGGCCTACCGCCCGGGCTGGGCCACCACTGCCCGCTGTTTGCTCAGCTGAAGCTAGTTAATTGGAATTAGAGTGGTCTCTGTGGTGCCGGCTGGCCGGGCGGGCCCTGGACGGCCGCTGCCGAGGTCTGTGGAGCATCTGGCGGGGCCGGGATGGTCATTAGGTGGCAGGCGCCCGGCGCCACTGCCACCTCAGCCTCTGCCGGGGGCCGGCGGTGACTCAATGAGGGCTTTGTAGGCTATGGACCGCAGAACCAACTGTGCTGTGTGCTTGGGCTGCCTGCCCCATCTGCTGCCCTCAGAGAGGCCTTGTTCCAGGACCACACGGCCTCCCCTCTGGAGGCGGCTGGAGTCGGCAGAGATCCGAGAAGCCCCTGAAAGGGACCCTCTTGGATGGGGGAAGCTTTTGAGATTTCCCATCCTTCCTTCCCAAAAAGCCCAGAGAAGTTGGTAGTGACTCAGGCCCAGGGGTCTGCAGAAGAGTTGCAAAGTCCTTAGGAACTCTGGAATTTGACTCAGATTGCTCAAGGTCAAATCCCTGTCTAGGGGTAGGTGAGCTGCCTCAGTTCTCTCACGTGTACATGGGGCTAATATTACAGATGAAGAGTATGAGAATTTAGCAAATCCTGTATTGAGGTGCTTGGTACATGCAGCAGCTCCCATTACCTGCTCCCACTTGTTCTTCAGCTGCTAACTGGAAGCAATGTCATTTTCAGCCTTTAAACCTGGAAGCTTAGGCAGTGATTTCTGGGCTATTGAAAGTCTGAGTCTCAGGCCAGTGGCCACCCTCCTCGACCTTAGTTTCTCCATCCAGTGACCCCATACCAGGCAGGTAAATGAAGGCTGTGCCCACCCCTTGCCTGGTCCACTGGGGGTTCTCCTTCAAGCCAGGGCTGCTGTCTTTGGCAAACTGTGGAGAAACCCTGGCTCTGGATCTCCAGTTCTCAGGCCTGGATGGCCTCCCAGAAGCCCCCTCCCCAGCCTCTCCAGGGGGGCTGGGGATGGCTCCGAGAATCAGGATCCTTCTGGCTTTGTAGCAGTAGTTTTGGGAAGAACCCCAGGAACGGGCAGAAGGGGAGTGGTGGGTCCTCCATGTCTAGGGTGATCTAGAGTCCCAGTGCTCCCCAGCTAAAGCCATGTGAACGTTGAAACCACGGAGGACGGCTTCTGCCAGCCTGGGAATAAAATCCACTCTTTCCTGGGGCCCACGTGGCCCTGCTGCTTCCCTGGGTTCACAGATAATGGCCCTCTTGCTGAGTCAGGCCAGCCTTTTGGTACCACAGCCTCTTCCCCGCAGACCTTTCCTCCAGAAGGTAATGCAGGCAGTACCTGTCCAACACCCTCGCTGCCCCCAAGTACTGGGAGGAGCGTGGCAGAACTGGATGGCTGGGGACAGGGCTCGAGGGCCCCCTCTGCTGGTCAGAGGGCATCTGGGGGTGCTAAGCTGGCATACTGGCCACACGCTGGGTGGGCATCCAGGATGGAGGGGCCAGAAGGTCAGGGCCTCACTGCAGGTTGCAACAGTCCACTGTCCCTAGGAAGGGGCTTACATGAAAGTCTCTGGGTGGGAGGGTGAGAAGTAGTAAACCCACTCTAAGGTATTGGGTGAGAACTTTCTCGAAGTGCAGTGGCCTGCCCAGGCAACGGGATGAGTTTTTAATGTGAGGCAAAGTCAGTCCACAATACAAAAGTCTAAAAATCAGACCTGCTTTTCCCACCTGGTACCCAGGGGTTGGGGGGGTGGGGACAGTTGGGGGCTTCCTTTGCAGGCAGGAGATGGGGAGGAGCAGAGGAAGGCCGGAGAAGGGGGAGAGGGAACCAGGCCCCGGAGGCCCCACTGGAGGGAGCCTGCTGCCCCTGCCCCTCTCTGGGAACTGCCTGCCCCAGTGGCAGGGCCGTGCTGTGCAGGCCGGTGTGCGGCCAGCCCGCCCGGGGTCTGGCCCTTGTGGGGTCAGGCGCCAGCTCCATCACTTCTCCTTCTTCTCCAGCCCCTTTGATGTGGCGGCCTCTGTTCCTTCTCTGGTTTCTGTCACTGCTGCTGGATCCTTAGGATTTGACTCCTCATAACTGACCGGAAAAACAAGACAGAACAAGGATGACACATTTAGAGGAGGGAAGGGCAGAATCTTTGTGCCCACCTCCCACCATCGCAGGAAAACCCTGGGCACACATATCCTTGGCCCAGCACCTTCCAGGACTTGGCCCGGCCCCGCCGTGTGCCCTCCTCAGACCGGCTGCTGGTTCCACTTTCTCTGTGCCTGGTGGTGCCAAGAGGTGGCAAGGGCAGCGGCAAATGGAGGAGAGGTTGGGCTTGTGCAGACCCATTTTAAGCTTCCTGGACCTTCCACTGGGGAAAGAGAGTAGGGAAAAATAGGGGCAGCCAGGATGAGGCTACAGGATGAATGGCTGCCTCCCAGGGCACATAACAGGAGTCAAAAAGCTCAGCCCCAGGGGCGCAGGCGGGCAGGCATGGGGGCTGCTCTACTGACAAGTGGCAAGGTGCCACTCACGCAGGCAGACACCCTGACTTAGCTCTTCCTTTGGGCTCTGTTCACTGAGCAAGTGAGTTCATGCCAAAGATAATGCTCACATTTCCTCACTGCATCAACCCCGTGA
Organism: Neotragus moschatus; assembly: GCA_006410615.1. NCBI lineage: Eukaryota > Metazoa > Chordata > Mammalia > Artiodactyla > Bovidae > Neotragus > Neotragus moschatus. Next base: position 2,764,748 of record SJYA01001955.1, on the reverse strand, counting down.
GGCAGGTATGTGCCCACTTTTATATGAACAAAGAGAGGTTCCAAAAGGGGAAAGTGAAGGTTATATACTTGCCCCAGGCTATATATATACAGAGTGGTAACAGTGTCCACGGCTGTGTGACCAGGGCTGCTGACCCCCACTCTCAGGTGAGCCCCGCAGTACTGGTGAGGCTGCTGGGGTTCTGGGGCCCTGCTCCCCTGCCCCTCGGCTGGGCACTGTGGCTGCCTGGTGGTGGTGGAGCTGCCTCTTGCCGCCTGCCCCGGCAATGCTCCCTGCCCCGTACACTGGAGCGGGGGTGTCTGCCCTACCTTGGGCCCCGGGGCAGTGGGGGGAAGTGGGCAGGTGGGCACCCGCTGGGTATTACATGGCGCTGGGATTCTGCGCGCGCCGGCGGCGAGGGCCAGCTAGCTTCTGCTGCATGGAGTCCGCCAGGCTGGCTGGGGAGCCCGAGACTGTGGGGAAGTGGGTGAGCCTCGGGGTGTGAGGCAGGATTTCCGCGGAGGACTCGTAGCTGTGTGAGAGACAGACAGAGACAGAAAGAAAGAGATGGAGAGGGAAAGACGAACGAGGACGGATCTCCCCTCCAGGGAGCAGGGGGCAGAAGTGGGTCTCACTTTTACCTGTCTCTGCACTTGCGAACTCTGTGGGAAGCAGCCAGGGTTACTTGGAAGATAGGAAAGGAAAGATGCACCTATCCAGGAAGACCCTGCAGAAGAGCAAGGATGCCCCAGTGGATACGTGCGTGTCCCAGGCGGCGCCAGTGGTGAAGAGCCTGCCTGCCAGCGCAGGAGACATAAGCGACGTGGGCTCCATCTCTGCCGTTGGGAAGATCCCTGGAGAAGGGCATGGCACCCCACTCCGGTACTCTTGCCTGGGGAATCCCATGGTCAGAGGAGCCTGGCGGCTACAGTCCATGGGGTCACGAGAGTCGGACACGACCGAGCACACACGCGGATATTCTGCTGTCTGTTGTGGGAACATCTCTCAGACACACCCTTGCGTAAAAAACCAGGGCGCAGAGTGCTCCAAGAATGCCGCCACCCGCATGAGAATGTGTACACACATCCATGCTTTCAGGTGCACAGATCTCTCAATGTCCAGGGACGGGGTTGGCTTCGTGGGTGGCGGGGGTATGAGGGGGTTGGTTGTCCTTCTCCTGCTATGGAATTTTGAACCATGTGAATGTGTTATCATTTAAAAAGTAAATGAATAAAAAAAGGAGAGTGCCACTAAAGGGAAAAGTAAAACCAAAGGTAAGGTGGAAAATTAGGGAGAGAGATGGGCAGAAGAGAGACTATTAGCTTTTTCACCTTAATCTAAAAACCTCCTGGGGGGTGGGGGGCAGAAAGGTGGGGCACCCATGTGGGCAAACTTTTACAGAAACCAAGCACCAAATGGGTGAAGGCAGGTACCCTCTGTCCTGGCTGGGGAGGTCACCCCAAGTAGGCGCCGGGGGCTGAGGCTGGCTGAGAGCTGAGGGTGAGGGTAGGGACTGAGCTCAGGGCTCAGGTCCCATTCCTGCCCCCAGATCTACCCCCTGGTTCACCCCCAGCCTTGCCTCAGAGTCCACAGGGCTTTGCCAGTCAGGAGTCCTGGGCAGGCAGGTTGGGAGCCTGGGGCTCTTAGGCAGGGCAGGGAGGGCAGGGGCAGGTATGGGGGAGGGGTGAGTCACAGGCTCCCCTACAGGCGCCAGGTGCACAGAAAGCTCTGGCAGGCACTTGAGGGACAACCTGGAGGCCAGGCAGGTGGAGCTGGTGGAAGGCCCCCGAGTGGGCAGCTTCAGCTGCAGCTGGCAGCTATTTCTGGGTCCCTGGCGGGTGGGGCTAGTGCTGCTGGGGTGTAGACACCTGTCGGAGTCACGCAGGCCTGGGGGTCAGGGTGGGGCTGATCACGGGTGTGGCAGGTGTGCGGACGACCACAGAGAAGCGGTATGTGTGTGACTAAGATGGAGAGGAAGCGGCCGGCTCTGGGTTACAGCCACAGCGGCAACTGGACACAGACTGACACTAGAGTCCTAACCGAGCTTCTCCATCACACTAGAGTCCCCCGTATCACTCACGTGTGGACACTGAGGCTGGGGGCGAGGAAAGACCTGTCTGAAGTCATATGGGGGCAGCGTAGGGATGGGAACCCAGGGCTCCCAACAGTGGGGGGCCTGCAGTGGGGAGTCTACACCAGCCAGTCCCCTTTCATGACTCAGCTGGCATCTGGTGTGGGGGCTGCCTCGAAAGCCCCAAGGTTGTTCCCATCCGTGGCTACTGGCCCACTGAAGGGTTCTGCTGGTGCCCACGGGCACCCACGTGCTGATGCAAAGGGCAAGGCTGGTGGCGTGAACAGTGTTCTCCCGGAGGCACGTACCCACAGCCCCCACAGGCTCCGCCAACTGCCTGCAGTGCTAGGCAGACCCCTGCTCCCCGCCCCCTCTTACCTGAACATTTCGGTCACTTCTCCCTTGGCCAGTGCAACCAGGACAGGAAAGCCGATACATGCAGGGACCAGGTACAGGAGGGCAGGCTGTGAGAGGACAAAGGCTGGTGAGGCAACGCTAGGCAGGGCACCCGCTCAGGGCGGGGCCCATCACCTCAATTCTCTTCTGGGTGTGACTAGGGGACAGGTTCACGAAGCGAGTCAGTGGCTGTGCCTGCACTGGGGCTCCTGACTTCCCTGGGAGAAGCAGCAAGAGGCCCAAAGAAACTCAAGTACGCAGGGCAGTACTTCTGGCTGGCAGCATCCCAACTGCCCAGGACACCAGGTTCCTGGTGAGCTGGTCCCACTCCCAGAGATCCTGACTGCCTAGGTCTGGGGTTGGAAGTCTGCACTTTTAACGACACTCTAGGAGATGCCGTTATGACGACAGCGATGATGACAGCGCTGCGATGGATGGAGCACCTGCTGTGTCCTGGGATCAAGGTCACCCAGCTGGTCAGGGCCCAGAGCCTGTGAGGAGACTCCTGGTGAAGCTGGGTTTGGAGGACAGACAATTACACTGGCCAGCACTGTTCCCGGAGAACCTACTCTGTGCCCTGAACACAGGCTCTGGCGAGTACTTCAGTCCACCTCCATACCCCCATGACCCTCCTCTTTGTGTACAAATGGAAGGCTCATGCTTTGGGAGTGGGGAGTGGGCAGCTCAGGCCTTGGAGTGCCTAAGTGGTAAAGTGGGGGTTGAACTTGGGTAGCCCCAGACTCCAAAGCCATTCTTCTGCTCAGTGTCTGAAAGCTGCACCTCACGCTACTGCTCAGCCCTCCATGGCCCCTACTGCTCCCAGTGGCCTGACATCGTCAGATGTGACCCGTTTCCCTCTCCAACCTCACCCGCCCTGCCATGCTCTGGCCACGTTGGTCTCGTTTCAGTCCTCTTTGTCACCTGCAGCCACAGGATCACGGCAAGTGCCGTTCCTAGGACGTTCTTCCCGTCTGTGCCTACTTCCCCTCTCCTCCAGACTTCAGCTCAGCAGTCACTTCTGCGGCCGCACTGAGTCAGGCCCTTTTGCTGCACTCTCAGGGGCCCCTGCAATTCTTCACGGCACTCTCCAGCAACTTGGAATGAAACATCCCCGGGCCGTTACAGGCTGGAGATTCTCTCCCGTTAGGCTGTTAACTCTGCAAGGGCAGGCTCCCAGCTGTCTTGCTCACTGCTGTCTTCCTAGTACTCGGAAGAGGGCCTGGTGAATACTAAGCCAATGGCTCCCTCACAGAATTCAGAGGGTGTCCTGGAGATGACTTGGGTGAGGGTGAAGGAGACATCGTTTCTAAAGCCAACCCTCATTCCTAAAGCCAAGCCAGCCCCTGGCTAGAGGACAGGGCTCCACAGTCCCCGGAGGCTGACCATCAGACCATTTTCAGACTCCTGCCATGGATGGGCTGTGATCTACCCCACTTCACACAGATTATCCTTGAACCTAATTACACCCTGAGCATTTGGATCTGAGTTTTATAGATGATGCTACTGAGGTTCAGACAGAGGGAAATGACCTGCCTGCAGTCACACAGGGTGTGTAAGTGGCTGAGTTTGGATTTAAACTCAGGCAGCTGAGCTTCTTTCCCTGCATCAAGTCTTTGCTATGAGATTGGCTTTGGGCCAGGAATGACAGAAATCACGACAAAAGCCTGCAGCAGGACAAAAGAGGGGCAGCCAAAGCAGTACTCAGGGAAAAGTTTATAACTCTTAAGTGCATTTATGAGAAAGACTAGAAATAAACAATATAAGTTTTCAAATCAGGAAGCTCCAAAAGAGGAGGAAAAGAATGAAGGCAAAGCAAAAATTAATGAAATAAAACAAATACAAACAATAAAATTTAATTTCTGAAACGTAGAACACTTAAGAGATGATGAAACTGCCCTAAATCACACAGTTGGTCAGGATACAGACATGGATTCCCTGTCACTAAGTCCAGTGTCTTTTCTTCAGCAAGGCCAGGCTGGGCAAAATAGAGGGCTTCCTGGGAGGAAGGTGGGTAGATGTTTGGCCCCACCAAGGTCTGCCTCACCTAAGAGCCAACAGCAATTGAGGTGTTCCTTTGGGAAGAAGTGTTTGCTTAGTATCAGAGGGATACAATCCTATTCTTTTCTTTCCTCTCAAGGCACCAGGGAACCTCTCCAAAGAAAGTCAGTGCTAAGGAGAGGATGGAAAGTACAGCTTGGGGCAGTGAGCTGGGGCTCAGGACTCCTGGATCTCCATCAGGCCTCGGCTTTGCTCTGTGACCACAGATAGGCCGTCTTCTTGTCTGAGCTTCTCTCTCCGTCTGTACAGTGAGGGCCCCTGATCATCATTAAGGACCTTTCTTGGCGGTTGCTAGTCCTGGCTTGGAGTACATTTTTGATAGAGGTTAAAAATCACATAGGCAGAGGTGACCCCCTCCCTAGGGAACTGCTGGCATAGGGACTTCCTATGTCTTGGTGAGGGAGGAGGAGCTCAAAGAACAGGTTCCCCTTGTGTCCAGATCCCACCTCAAAGATTTTCAGGGAGATACCCATGTGGATGCTCAGGGAGAACAGGTGGGCTGCTGCTAGGCAGCAGGGTCGGCTTGTGGTCAGGGGTCTAGGGCTCCAGCCAAGGCGCAGCTTGACTTGCTGTGTCACATAGGGAAGGCTCCTTTTCTCTCATGTAGAGGACCACCTCTCCCACCTCTGCCCCCAGCCTGTGTGAGAGGTCTCAATGGAGCCTTCTCTGAGTCTAAGGCAGAAGGCAAGCCTGCCACCTGGTGGCCACCTAGGGGATAGCTCTGGGCTTGGAATCTGCTGGGACTGATGGCTGGGGAAGACACCTCCCAAGAGGAGGCCCAAGTACTTCTTCCTTGCCAAGTGCATGTCCCTCTCAGCTTGCACAGCTCCTGAGGTCATCTGGAACAGATGTGAATGAGAGCGGCTTCCTCACTGGTTCTTGGTCTCTCTACTGATGAGGACCTTGAACTTTCTGTATAGTGTTAGTATCAGTTTCACAGTGTAAGGACTCAACGAGTTAACGAGCGAAAGGGTTCAGTGCCTGGCAAACTAACAGACTAACTGGGTCAGCAGCTTTTGTGATTAACTCAAAGGTGGCTTCTCTGTGGCTGGTGCCCAGGGAAGGGAGGAAGGGAGGAGGAGGGGGGAGGATGGAGGGAGCACAGCAATACCAAATGGGTCAGACGTAGATCTGAGCACTTCACTTACATTAACTCGTTTCACCCTCAAACAACCCCAAGGTGGCTACTATTATTTATCCTCATTTTCTGTTTTCACGAATCAGTGAGGAGTCCTAAGTGTCACTTCAGACAGTAGAGCCTGGATTCTCACCAGGGCTCTTAGATTCCACTCCACGCGGCCTTTCCCGCGGCTGGGGGTTCACAGTCTGGACTCGGTCTCCATGAGACACAGGTCTGAACCCTGGCTCCCATCACACTTTCCACAGAGCACCTGAACTGCAGCTCCCCATCTGTTCACACCGAGCAGAGCCTGGCACAAAGGAAGTGCTCTGATCTCCAGCAGAGAGCAGCCCTGGCTGCTGGCCTTCCCCTCCCCGACTCCTCCTCTCCAGGCCAGTGACAGCTCCCGGCCTGGTCCACCTGGCAGCTCAACACCCATCTAGGAGAAGGCAGAGCCTGGCTGGCTTGGGGAGTGATGGAGGGAGATCCTGACATCCTATCACTTGCCTGGGGGGCAGACAATGGGCGGAGACCGCAACAAACACCCACCCGATTCCGTTCTTCTGTCTGCCACCACTACCAAGGCTGAGAAGCCACAGCTGGGGCCATGCAACACTGATCTGGCCCGGATGTGGGCAAACATCTGCGGAGAGGGCTCTGAGAAAGGTTCTGCCTTCCTTGAAGGTCACAGGCTCGGCTGGCAGCCTTCCTCCTCCCCCTCTCACCACCAGCGTGCATGTGCTGCCTGAAGCCGGGCTGTCATCCTGCACCAGCTAGGGTGAAAGCCCAGGAGAACCACAGACACGGCTGCTCTGTGCCACTGGGCCGCCTGCGCGTGTGACGCAGGAGTCCTGGTCGCCTGCAGTGGCAGCACGCCCTGCGCACCGAAGGCAGCCATGCTCACCTGGGCGTGCTTGAAGACGTGCATGATGAAAATGGTGAGGCCCAGGCCGAAGACGTAGGCTGCAAAGCTGGTGTAGAAGTAGGTGTGGGTGTTCTTCTTCAAGCTTCAGCGACAGCATGGGGAGAGAGAGGAAGGTGAGACACAAGTGCTGCAGAGCCACATGCTCTCAGGAGAGGAGCTGGGGAGACCCCGGAAGCTAGGCGGGGCTGAGGTTACGGGCTGAGGGGTGTGGACATGGGCGTGCACTCTGGTTCTGCCGCATTTAAGCGTCTGTGGACCAATCACTTTCCTTCTCTCGGCCTCAGCTTAATCATCCGCAAAACAGGAATGCCACTCGCCATCTCCCTGATGGTTGCTGAATATCAAATGCTATAACCTAGAACAGTGGCTATAAAGCTCAGGTCAGCATAAAAATCAACCGGACAGTATGTTAAAAAATAAAGAGCTGTGTGGGAGTTCCGTGGCGGCCTATAGGTTAGGATTCCAGGCTTTCAACGCCATGGCCTGGGTTCAACCCCTGGTCAAGTAACTGAGATCTCACAAGCTGAGCAGCGTGGTCCAAAAAAAACCCCCACCAAAATCCCCCCAAAACAGAACACAGTGCTAGGCCTAGTTCCCAGGGAGTCTAATCTAATAGGCATGGGAATCTGCATTTTGGTATTTGTATGTGTGTGCTTTATATTTTATAACTTTATTTTTGGCTTTTTAAAAATGTGTAGTTGATTTATAATATGTTAGTTTCAGGTGCATAACACTGTGATTCAGATATACATATATTCTTCAGATTCTCTTCCCTTGTAAATGATTACAAAGTATTAAGTACAGTTCCTTGTGCCAAAGAGTAGGTCCTTGCTGGTTTGAGGCTCATGTTTTGAGGAACACAGATACAGAAACTGTAAAGCTAAGTTCTTACTTTTAAGTGCAGTGGAGCTAATTGTTCAGTAACCCATCATGGATACTAAAAAGATGCTGATTACAAGGATAAAATGCCAGTGGCTTCCTGGGCAATTCACCGAAGATCAGCTTCAGAAGAACTAACCTACAAGCATCCTGGCATTGCTATCACTTGATGCCCTTTCACAATGCCAGCTCAGGACCTTTGTGTGTGTCTAGCAACATCTGTGGAATGAAGGGGGACCGACTCCTTTCCCTTTGCCCTGGCAGTTTCTGAGCTGGGAGCCGCGGTTCACTGAGAACAGTCCTGCTGTGCAGCCTGGAGTACAAGAGACTCCCTTTGGGAACGGTGCACAGATTCTGGAACAAGCTCCCAAGGACCTGCAGGACATGGATTCTTCCTTGGAGGGTGCTGCCCGCTGAACCTGGTTCTCTAGCAAATGGCCTGGAGACTCCTATAGGTTTCTCTTTGTATGACCTCTGAAAACCTAGCAGTAGGGCAGCCAGCACAGATGTGTTTCTACTCAGAGACCCGCCAGGTCTCTTCCACAGGCTTCACAGTGGCCCTACCCAAACAACCCAGAGCGATGTGAGCAGGGGGAAAGTTCAGTTCTGCATGCAGCCTGGATTTCCATGATGCTGGCAATGGGTTTCTCACTACCACTTTCAACATTATTACTGTTTTTGCAACTACTGGACTTAAGGAGATTAAGAAATAGTCCATAAACTAGCTCAAAATTAAGCGTATACACGCAGAAAGCTCTCCTCTAGGAAGACTGAGCGCCACCTGCTGGGGGCAGGCCCAGCTTTGCCCACGTGCATTCACCCACCTGAAAAGGTGCGACCTTTCCTGAGTTTCAAGTGGTGGCTCAGCTTGGCCCCCTTCCCTCTCCCTTGTGCTCACTTTCTACAAGGGACTGAAGAATGTCTGAGTAAGGAGAGGGTGGGTAGCAACGAGAGCAGCTGGGATGCGGTGACCTGACCCGTGGCTGATAAGTCGGTGGCAGTGAGGACTGCACCTGCTGCTGGATGTCCTGGGAGCCACCGAGGCCAGCCGGTCTCAGCACTCCCTCCACACTGTCCCCGTCAGCCCCAGGCAGGAGTGACCACCAACTTCAGGATGAGAACCTTGTCTGACAAGGTCAGTTTCCTTGCCAAGACCACTCAGTGAGAAAGCACTATGGGTGCCACCAGGACCTTCTGGGATTCCATCTCAGCCTATAAGTCACACCTTCCCCCCTGCTCCAGGCTCTCTGGGCACTTAGAACTTCAGAATGTACAATGCAGGTAAAATCAGAATTGTTCTGGCTGCTGTTGGGTGGAGGGTCTGTGACCTGAGTTACCCTCTTTGGGCTCCCCCGAACTGAGGAACCCCAGAGAACCTCCTGCCTGGGTGGGGGAGGGCCTTGCTTGTGGAACCTGAGGACTAGGGTTCCTAAGGGGCTCACCTGATGTCGAAACGCAGCAGCAAGGCAATGAAGATTCCTGCGGGGAGAAAACCAGGCTTAGACGGAGATAGGGAAGAAGCACACAACTGACACCTGGGTCCCCAGCCTGCTGTTCTCAGTCAAAGAGCAACTATCGGGACAAGGTGCGGCTGAGACTGCCAACTGCCAGCAGAAGTCCTGCTTCTCTACCCTCAGCCTACCTGGGACAATGGGGCGCGCTCACTGCTTCTCTACCCTCAGCCCACCTGGGACAATGGGGTGCGCACTGGAAGAGGACTGAGTGGCAGAACTGTCCCAGGTAGGCCGCTCTGGCCTGGGGCCACACTGACTGGCACCTCACAGCGCCACCTGCTGTACCACCCTGGGCGCAACCAAACATTTTCAGGATGCCTAAGCACTAGGTGCTGTAGGCAACACAGTGGGGAGCAAAACCTGTGGGCAGGGCATGCTGATCAAATATTAGCAAAGACCAGCGCGAGATTAGCTGTGAAAGGGCGCTCCTGTGTCATGGGAAGGTCAATCATGGGATGAGACCAGGCTGGGGGTGGCGGGTGGGGAGGAAAGAGGGCTTTTCTGAGGAAGTGACACTAGCCAGGGAGAGGGAAGAGCATGTGAAAAGGTCTTGAGGAAACAGAGCTCAGGAGGTGTGGCAGGACAGACTGCACCCCAGAGCAGGAGATGCTGGGGGCCGGATTCGCAAGGCAGGGCCCCGTGGGGGCGAGAGGAGTTGGGTCTTTATTCTAGGAGTAAGGGGACACTTCTGGAAGTGTTCGAAGTGGGAGAATAACATAAAAGATTTTGAGAAAGACCCCTGTGGCAGTTGTTTGGTTGGTGGGAGAGCACAGAAGCAGACACTAGGAGGCTCTGCAGGAGCTCCGGTAGGGACAGTGAACTCTGTTCACTCACTGCATTCCTATTTGCACTCACTGCATTCCTATTCCTATTTGAAATCTGGCCTAGTCATCCCCAGAAACCTGAGTCCCTGAGACACAGCCATCCAGTCCAGCCTCTGTATGTTGCACACACACAGCCAGCCATCCCTGTGTCTCTCCCTGACTTGTCTTTGGGCTCAGACACAGCAGGGCTGAATCTCATTTGGTTGAGAGCAAGATCTTAGGAACCAAACATTCTATGCTGATGAGAAGCACTGACTGGCAACATGTGATTCATTTCAAAGAAGAAAATGATTTAGTCCCCAGTGAAGACTACAGCTGGGAGCTGGTGGGTGGTGAGAACAGACAAATGCTGCCTTTCTGGAAACAAAACTAGGAATTTGGTGGCCCCTGGCAGCTGAATTCTACAACTGCTCTTCAACTAATCCACGGGTCAGAGCTCCCAAGAGCTTCTTCCACTCATGCTGCTGCATTTGACCCTTAAAATAACACCCCGCAACCTATTCTTCCTTCAAGATTATCCCTGAGGCTCTGAGAGGATGCAATAATTCATACCAACTGTGACTCTTCGAAGACTTCCGATGCATACAGGGATTTGTGGATATGCAGAGATGTCCCGTGCAGGCCTGGGGCCCAGAACCACCCAACAAGGACACTTGGGGAAGTCTGCCGGTGCCTGGGACAGACCCTGCTCTGCAGGGCAAACCAAATGCATTTCTTCATCCCTGATGGGGCTTCTTCCCTGCCTCCCAGCACCACAAGTTATGGGGACACCTGGATTCAAGACCGTGACCTCTTAGGCAAGTCTCTCTTATCCTCAGTTTCGTCATCAGCAAAAGGGAAATACTCTCTAGCTCATCGGGCTGCTAAAAGTAGCAAAGATAATATGCAAAAAAACACTGAGCATACTGCTTGGCAAACAACAAGTGCTTGACAAATGATGGCTCCGGGATTATGATCTTACTACTGTTGTTACTGTCCTAAAAGCAGTTTTGACAATGTCACCTTTCTTTGCAGTCAGATAGACCTGGTCTGAGTCCTGGCCCTCTTGCTGGCTAGTGTGTGAATTTACCTTAAGTCCCTTTACTTCTGAGCCTCAGGTTGCTCACCGCTACGAGAGAGAAAGCCTCTGCTTCACCACCATATGTAACACAAAAGCAAACTGTCACACAGAAGTGCCTGTACACTCCCAGTCACTAGCAGGATGGCTATTACTTCCTACACTGGAAAACAAACTGGCTTTTAATTTGTCCCAAGCTTTCTTCTTTTAAGCAAACACCAGGGGTGCTTCTAACCCTCTGTGAATAGAGAGTAAGAATGCCCTTTGGGTGTGCAGCACCCCTGTCACTGGGCCTAGGTCTTGCAGGCACACGGCATCCAAGTCTCGGCCATTTCAGCTGCCCTGAGAGAGGCAGCTCAGCTTTGCCCAGAGTTTCTTGACCGGCAGTTTGGGCTGCAGGCCCGCAGGATGTGTGCCCATGCCCGGGCCCATACACAGGCGCACCTGTGCCCATATCCACAGGCGTGCTGACTAGCCTCCCCACACATACAATGGACTCAGAGGCCAGGCTGTGTGGTCAGGCAGGTGCAGGCCACTGGTCCCTCTGCTAAAACTGCAGACACAGGAGCACAGCTATGCACCCCGTGTCCACGCACAGGGTGTGCTTTCCCTGGTGTCCTCCCCGCACTGGGGAGAGGGGGGCCAAGGAGACTGCGGCAGTTCTAGCACACTTGTGTCGCTTGTAAATGCTGGGAAGGGTGTGTGTACGTGCAGTGTGAGGGGGTCAGTTTCCTTTAAGACTGCCATTGAATGTGCTTATATTTCAATCTGTCATATACATTTATTTCTGCAGCTCTCGAGTAATGTCTGTTCACCCAGCCAAGCTCCATGAGGGCAGTCTTGCTCACCACCATCCCTCCAAGGTCCAGCCCACATTGGTGCTCCGTGTGTGCTGAGGTGGAGCCCTTTCACCAAACCCCAGGCAGGTAGTGATGGGGGAATTGCACAGCCTAACCCTTCCTTCTTCCCTCTCCTGGTGAGTAAGGCTGTGTTTCACAGGACGACTCCTTCTCCGTGGAATCCCTCTCCACCCCCTGCACTTTGGCCCCTGCCCTGGCCCCGTCACCTGGAATGACGATGTCTCCGAGTCCCAGCATGGCAAAGTTGTCCGCTTCCAGGCCCTTCTCCAGCAGGTCCTGGGGAAATACCACTGGACGGGGAGGCAGGGATGTGAGGAGTTGGTGAGAGCCCAGCTCATGCACTCCTAGCCTCCACCTCTGGTGTATGGAACTTACACACTTGCATTGCTGGGTGGGAGGATGGGAATGGGGAGTCAAGAGGATGCTGACGGGCTGAAGGGTGGTGTGTCCATCTGGAATCACAGCTAGTGAGAGCAGGAAGAACCTAGATTATCTAGGCTAAAGGTTTAATGCCTTTACTGAGCTGTAACTCACATGTCATGCAACTTCAATGCCTTTTAATAGCCAGAACTCTTTGGTTAAATGGGACTGACCCCAAAGCCTAGCATATAAAAGATGAAAGAGCCCACACGGTGCTGGCATCTAATAGGCTTTCCATCCCACCACAGGAGATGTGGACAGACCCTTGTTCTGAAGAAGGAAGAGCTTGGGCTACAGGCTCTCTGTATCTGTTGATGATGAGGAGGCTACCTACAAATCCCTTGCGTATAGCCCCTTACTCAGAAATCCTGCTGGCCAACANGTGCTGGCATCTAATAGGCTTTCCATCCCACCACAGGAGATGTGGACAGACCCTTGTTCTGAAGAAGGAAGAGCTTGGGCTACAGGCTCTCTGTATCTGTTGATGATGAGGAGGCTACCTACAAATCCCTTGCGTATAGCCCCTTACTCAGAAATCCTGCTGGCCAACATGTTTGGATAAATACAGATGGAGGAAAATGCCTCCCTGTATGTCCAGTTATGGCAAGGGGCAGCTGTAACTGGATTTCATCCAGACAGCCTTGAAGCAGAAGTTCACCAGTTATATGTGGGCTTCAGGGTCAGACTGCGTGGGTCTGAATTCTGGCTCTGCTGTGTGACTTTGCAGTTTACTTAACTACTCTGGGCCTTAATTGTCTCACCTGTAAAATGGGTATAACTACCGAACTGACCCCATAGTGTTGTGGTAAAGATTAGGTTATCTGAACACACTGTTAACTTTAACTGTTACGTCTTTACTAACTGAGTCCTGCTTCTGTGTAAGACTGCCCTCCTAGGTGATGAATCAAGCGTGGTATAAGGCTAGGACCGTCAGGACAATCTGGTCTCCGAATTCCTGACTTCCTTTCAGCTAGGGATGGTCATGTGACCCAGCTCTGGCCAATGGCATATAAACAGAGGTAAGATGGGTGGGTTCTGGGCCAATATTGTGCTTCCCTAATGAATCGTACAGAGGTCCTTCCCTGTCCACTTTTTCCTGCCTTGAATACACAGTCAGTGATTTACAGCTCTCCTTGTCTGACCTTCCTAAATCTGCTGTCATTCAATCCTGAGTGGCAGATCTGGAAACCAGGGCCCAGAGAGGTGAAGTCTCCCCACTCAGGCCACAGAACCAGCACATATCAGATCTGGGATTCAAATCCAGGCTTTCTGACTTCACTAACTGTCCACTTAACCACTCTGCTAGACTACTCCTAGCAGTAGAGGGCAACAAGCTTTCTCCCCAAGACAAAATCCCCAATTCCAAACACCAGAAAACAGAGGGGACTGTCATTTCCCTGTCCAGAGTCTTCCAATGGCTCATTCACTGCCCACTGGGCAGCAGCCGGGCTCCTTGACATGCCATCCTCGGCTTCCTCAAATCTGGCCTCTTTTGTGTTGCTCCCCTAAAGTCATCATGCTCCCTCTCAGATTCTCTGCTCCCTCCATGCTTTCTTCTGCTTGCAGCCCTGGCCTGAAGCTGTTCTCTCTTTCAAATGCCCCTACTGCCCTTCATGCTTGCTAAACGCATATTCATTCTTTGGGACCCAGAATGCCTTTACTGAGCTGTAACTCACATGTCAGTATCTGCTGATGATGAGGAGGCTACCTACAAATCCCTTGCGTATAGCCCCTTACTCAGAAATCCTGCTGGCCAACATGTTTGGATAAATACAGATGGACCCCTTGGCTGGGTTCATCCATCACAGCATGTGAGTTATAGTTGCTCTTCTGGCCTGGCCAGCATCTGTTCTCTTGGTTTGCACGACTGCCCTCACCTTATACCCTTGGTTATGGGAGGCTGCCAACTCAAAACGCTGCCCTCAAGCACTGGAGAAGGTGNATGGACCCCTTGGCTGGGTTCATCCATCACAGCATGTGAGTTATAGTTGCTCTTCTGGCCTGGCCAGCATCTGTTCTCTTGGTTTGCACGACTGCCCTCACCTTATACCCTTGGTTATGGGAGGCTGCCAACTCAAAACGCTGCCCTCAAGCACTGGAGAAGGTGGTGACCCCGTCCTCTGTACCACTCCCAATGGGAGAGCCTAGTTCCTGGGCATGGAGAGGCCTCATGGGTTCATCCAAGCCAAATCTGGGAGGAACCTTCCTCTGGGGTCACTGAGCCACGACCCTGTGCAGCACCTAGGAGCAGCTGGGTGACCGTGAGCCTCTCTCTGGCTCATGGAGAGGACCATGTGCAGCTGTGGAGTCAGACCATGAAGAGCGAAGCTGTTGCTCAGCCCTCAGGGCCGGCTCTACCCTGACTGCCCAACAGGATCCCCCTTCCTTCTTCCATCATGTCTGATGGATTCCGTCCTCCTCTCTGGGTCTCAGGATGCCAGGAAGTGATTCTTGATTAGTCTAAGGCTTAAACCCCAAGCTCATCATGCTTTCTCTCATCCCCCTCTGATGAGGAACAATCACGTTGGGCCTGTGACCCGATTCTGGCCCGTGAAATATGAGAGAGGCTGCAGGGAGATTCAGGGAAAAACATCCCTCTCTGATGAAAGGGAGACATAAAGTTCCCCCTTTCTGCCCCTGAACATGCTGACAATGGTTGGGTGGAGGGCTGAGGCGACCCGGGCTCTTGGCGATGCCACTGATGGTCATAAACCCAGCTCTAGATGCTCCGCCACCAGGCTTGTTGCTGTGTGAAATGACAACATTTCCACATTACAGAGGTCTGTAGGTGAGGTTTCTAATATTTATAACAATGGATACACTGAAGAACACAACCAGCGAAGTGTGAGAGGAGTGGGGCAGATGACACCTGCTGGTTATGTGTTACAGGGATCCAGGGAGGGGGCTCCAGGTCTTGACGTGGGGGTGTCCTCCTCTGGAGGCCCCTGCCTGCCCTGCCACAGGCTGTTTTAGACACCGCTCTCTATGACCAGGTGGCCAGAGGATGGCTGTGTGGGAACACCGCCAACAAACCAAAGAGGAGAAGGAAAGCAGGCCCTAGACACCAGGGAACCTGGAAAAGGAACAGATGAGGGAGGGTATGAACTGAATCAGGGACCACGTGGGAATGGCTGCCAGGGCGGGGCAGACAGGTTCCCGTGGGGGCGGTCACTTACATTTGATTGGCGCCTCAAAGGACTTTGCCACTGTCACCATCACATTGGTGCCAAACACCTAGAAGGAGAAGAGAGGAGTCTGGAGGGAAGTGCGGGCAGACGGGAAGCAGTGGCTGTGCGTGGCTCTCAACGAGGGGCTGCCTGCGATGGGCGGGAGAGGGATACGGAGCCAAGAGGGTTCCAGAGCGGATGTCAAGTCGAGATGAGGTAGCCACCAACGTGGCCAAATGGAAACCTCCTGGGGCCCCTTGTCTGGGCAGCAATGAGGGGCAATTCCAAGGAGTTAGGAAAGGATCTCTGATGCCCTGGCTGGGCATCCTGTCAGGTCAGGGCTCTGTCCTTCCCAAGAGAGGAAGTCCTCCAGCACCACTCATTCAGGGGTGCCTCTCAGCGCGAAGGTGGCAGGTCCCTTAGCCCAGCACAGTCTCTGTCCTCATGGTCAGTGTCTTGCTCAACAGTGTCCACTCATCTGCTTTAACCACCCCTGCCTCAGCTGTTCGGAGCCTCAACTCGCTTGCTGGAGAGACATGGGATAAGCAATCCCCTGCTGGGCTCACTGTGAGAGAGAGAGGACGGCTGGCAGGCACAGGGCAAAGAAAGGTGAGCTCTCGGCAAGTGGGGATGGGACTCTGCTCTGTCATCTACTTCACAGCTGAGGGCACTGCCCCAGAAAGGACCTGATCTGGGGACTCACCTGCAGGTCAAGGTGGCTGCCCTCCACTGGACCTCCTGTGCATCCCTGCCCGACTCACCCAGAAGATGTCGTAGATGAAGAGCCCGCCCAGCAGGATGCAGCCGGTGCTGACGTTGTTCAGGTGCAGGAGTTCTACCCCGTTAAGGGAGAAGGCCAAGCCGAAGAGGTTGTTGGCAATCCAGTGCTGGGGGAAGGGGAGAGTGAGGCCACCTCATCGGTCACCACCTTGCGCCTCCAGCGCTCCACCACCCCCCGCAACTGCCTAGGCCCTGGCTACTCACCTTCCTCAGCAGGTACCAGACGCCAACGATGCTGCTCAGGCCCAGGCACACCAGGTCCTTGGTGTCAAACTCATAATTGATGATCTCTGGGCAGAGAGGCCAGGTAAGTCCACTCCCCGGGGGCGGGGCTGCCCCTCCCACCTGTCAGCCCCTGGACGGAGGAGGGCACGGCTGTGGGCTCTGTCAGAGACCCACAGGCTGGGGGGTGCTCACTGGAGCCCTCCCCAACCCCAGACCCTCCAATTTCCTAGAGGAGGGAATGGAGGCCCAGAGGGAACCCAGACCTGACGCAGGGCCAGTGGGAGGTGGTCCCCGGTGCTGGAAGCCCACGCTCTGCACTAGCAGCTGGGCGACCAGCTGGGGAGGCGGCTCCCTCTCCGAGTTTTAGTTTCCTCATCTGTAACAAGGGGGTCACAGGGCTTCCCTGGTGGTCCAGGGGTTAAGACTCCACCCTTCCACTGCAGGGGGCGTGGGCTTGATCCCTGGTTGGGGAAGTTCCGCATGACAAGAGGTGGAACCAAAAAAATAAACACAAAACAAAAAAATGGGGGTCACAGCACCTCCCTGATAGGAATGCCATGGGGAGCAAGTGAGGTGGTCCTTACAAAGCACTCAGCACAGAGCCTGCATACAGTGGGTGCTCAACCAACGGTGACTGCACTGAGCCTATGGCCCTTGCAAGATAGATCCCAGTTCATTCAGGAATCTTTCTACTCTGCCACCAAAGGAGTCACGAAGGTTGCTGGTAGCCCTGCATCACCAGTAGAGGAGGAAGCAGGAGAGAGGGAGGCCTTGAGGCTGCTCTGTTGGGGGGCCTGCGGCAGACACCCTGATGCTATCCCCAGGCTAATGGGGAGGCTCAGAGAGGAGGTGGAGCCTGCCCAGGGTCATAGAGCGCAGGTTTTCCTTTCCGATTCCAGACTCTAGCGGACTGCTGCTGGCCCCAATCGTTGTCCTTCCCTCTGTGGTAACAATACCCTGACAATTTTCAACTGGAAGTGAGGCCAACTCGCTCTCAGCCACATTTTCCAGCTTCCCCTGCAGCCAAATGGGCCTGTGGAAAGGCCTCTCTGTCCTCTGGGACAGCCTGTGAAGCAGTGGGGTGCTACCCTGGACCCACTGACCCAAGTGCGGCAGAGCACAAGCCAGGGGGAGAACCCCCGAGGTCACTGACCGGGCACAGCCGCCTGCAGATGCACAATGGAATCATAGAAAATCGCTGCTCTCCAGGGACAAGGCAGAACGTGCTGGCACACCCCCAAGTGTGATATTCACAAGCTCAAGACTTGTACCCGAGAGAGAGAATACCTTCCACCTGTCCAAGCTGCTGATAATCCTGTTACAGCAGCCGAACCCACACCCTAACTAACTCATAGGACCCAGGCTTTCCCCAGTTCCCTGTGGCTTTCATTTTCTTCAAAAGCCATGGAACCTCCTTTTCAAATCTTAGCTAGGGAAGTAATCACACTAGATACAGACATGCTAAAAATAGCTTCAGGAGCCAACTGTTTACCGTCTACTGAGCCAGGCACTGTGCTGAATGCTTTCCACTCATCATTTACTCACAGTCCTAACAACATGCTTATAAGGAAGGTACTGCATTATGATGCTCATTTTACAGATAAAAACAAAACAAAACAAAACCACCCAAAGCTCACAGAGGTAACAGTGTGCACCCAGCGGCAGAGTGGGGATGTCATCCCAGAGCCCACCTTGCCCATCACTCACTGTACTGTGGAGTCCCAGTATCAGAGAGACAAAGGGGAGGAGAAGGGAGAGGGAAGACTCCCAAGGTATGGCCAAGGCAGGGGACGGTGGCAGCACTGACCTTCCTTGTTCTCCCCAGAGCCCTGTGTGAACAGCAGCTGGTATTGTCGGTTTGGGAAGTTGGCTGGAAAAAACTTATTCATGAAAGGGCTGAAAGGAAAGACAAAGCAGGTTGGCAAACAGAGCCCCTGTGGGGGTCCCACAACCCCAGACATGTTTACAAGCTGTTATCTCCCAACAACCTCACAGCTGCTCTGAGAGGTAGGTGTTATTGTGCCCGTTGTAGAGATGTGAACACAGAGGCCCTCAGAGGGCAAGTGACTGCCCAGGGCTACATGGGAAGTCAGTATCTTAAGCTGAGACCTGAACCTAGGTCTCTATGATTCCGGCTTTCATGCAGCCTTAGTTATTATCCAAGAAACACAAAAGAGGCAGACTTTCACCTAAAACAGCTTTTGGGAGAGCAATGGATTCCAAAATCTGGTTTATCCACAATCTGTATAAGAGTCACCTGTCAAGAATGCATATTCTGGCTTAAGCCTGCATAGGGTAAGTCCTCACTCTTCAAGGAGACCCGTTGAGTCTAGGTAGACAGCAGAGCTGAAATAAGGGGCCCGGTGAGATCTGACTCTTTAGCGTGAGAATGCCTGGGCCCATATTGCTGAGGAAGCTGGAAAGCCAGCAGCTGAGAGGGGCCCATTAGCCGCAAATGGCCCCAGATAAACCA
Organism: Neotragus moschatus; assembly: GCA_006410615.1. NCBI lineage: Eukaryota > Metazoa > Chordata > Mammalia > Artiodactyla > Bovidae > Neotragus > Neotragus moschatus. Next base: position 2,746,000 of record SJYA01001955.1, on the reverse strand, counting down.
CATCCTCTTTGCCAGCTCCCTGCCCAGCCAGAGGCAGCGGACCCAGCCTGGTCCACAGTAAAGCCATGATGCACGAACTGTGGGCAGACTCATAAGGGAAATGAGATGCGTAGCCCTTTCTCCTGGGCTCAAGGCAGAGAGGCAGATGGTGAGGTGGCTTGAGTTTTGCTGTTGACTCCAGAAGCAAAAAGGTAAACCCTCTGTCCCAATTTCTCAGAAGTCTGTTTATTTCAAGCACAATCCAGGTATGTGCAGTGTGACAAATCAAAGCTGCGGTGTTCCTTTGTGTTCTGAGGCTACTGGAGACTTCCTGTTAAAATGGCTATCTAATTAGTCTTTCACAGGTAGCCTCTTGTATGTGTGCTTGGAACTCAGTGACTCTGCAACCCTTTGGACTGTTGCCCCTGGCTCCTCTGTCCATGGGATTTTTCAGGCAAGAATACTGAAGTGGGTTGCCACTTCCTTCTCCAGGGGGATCTTCCTGACTCAGGGATCAAATCCACCCCCAAAAACCTTGTAAGTGTCTGAAACTACTTTAATATGTTTTTTAGACCCTGCAAAAATCTAGCACACTTTAGCAGTTAGCAGACCTGAAGCAAGCCTGAGTTGACTAGTATTCTTCTTGAGGGGATTTGTTTTGACCATTTCCTTTAATTATTAGTTTCCCAGAACACTTAAGAGGTGCTGGCAAGCAGCAATTCCTTCTAGATGATTCCTTAACTATTATATAAACTGTGTCAACACAGATAAAACGGAAACAGTATAAACTGAGTTACTGTCACCTCTAATTTCAGTAATAACCATGGTGTCAGCTTCGTAATACAAATAAAAGGAATTAAACATGGGAAGAAAAAAGAATGCATATTCCTTGATTCCCTTCCAGATCTATTAAGTCAGATGACCTGATGGTCACCTCACTCCATGATTTGCCAGGCCTGGGATTTTTACAAACTCGGCTGGACTTGACGAGTGAGATGACTCACAGCCCCTTGGGCAAGAGCGGGCTCACATTCACTCCTTCCACGGGGCCTATTTGTGGCTCAGGATGGGCTTGGCCTCGTCTCTGGAAGCATTCTGATTACTCAGCTTGGTCTACTTCCTGGCCTGGCAGGGAGCAGAGACTTTCTTTTCTGGATCGCTTTCGGAGCAGGAACAGAAAACCAGGGCTTTTAGCTCAGCCTAGGTCTGGATACTAAGCAGTATTGTGGAACAGACACAAACCGGGGTGGCCCAGCCCTGACGCCTGCTCTGCCACGAGGGCCTGGCCTTACTTCATTGGGTCAGTCTCTCTGCTGAATGTGGGGATAATACCACCTGATTCAAAGAGCTGCTGTGAAAGCAGGGGAGAAGGAGAGGGAGAAGTTTAGCCCAGTACTAGATCCTCAACAGAAGTCATAAATACTCAGTGTCTATCACTGCAGGTGGCTGAACTTGAAAGCATTCAGCAACACCAGATCAGACTGATCAGGGAGGCAAATCCACAGTGGTGCTCCCAGCTAAAGGAAAAAGGACCCAGGCCAAGGGGTACCCAGGGCATGGGGTACCCAAGGCACAGAGGTAAAGGCAGGGAAAAGGGAGCTCTCTAAAACCCTGGAGCTTGGAGGAAGAAAATGTGGATTAAGAACTATCTCTGGGCCTTAGTTTCTACTTGACACACAGCCAATCCCTCCCCGTCTACAGAGCTATGGGATGAATGACGACAAGGCTTTGTGATTATGTAGACACGCCTGATACAAGATGCAATTGGGAGTGGGTTTCCACAAACAGGCCCTGAGCAGGTGGAAGGCAGCAGCTGGGAGGGATGAGGCTGGAAGCCACTTTCAGCTCAGTTCGCTGAATCACGTTTCAGGAGCATGAAGCCGGAGGGTGTGTGCAGAGGCAGAGAGAAGGCCTGAGGTGCTAAGCCCTTCACTCCAGCCTGGCGTGCACCTTAGGAGCCCGACAAGCAGAGGGCAAGGGGTTGAGAGCATGGACTCTGGAGCCAGGTTTCCTGGATTCAAATCCTGGCCCTGCCATCATTGAGCTGTGTGACCCTGGCAAAGTTACTTAACTGTTCCCTGCAACTGTCTCATTTGGAACACTGTAACAATACTTTTCTCACTGGATCATTAAGAGGATTACATGAATGCTTGGCACCCTGTAAGTGTAACTCCAAGTATGAAGTCTCTAGACAGATGTCTTTGTTATCCCAAGAGGGGCTGCTAGATAATACAGGGCAAGAGACAAGCAACCTGGCTGGTGTGAGCCTGCCTTAAGGGCAGGGATCCTGAAAGGCAGCTGGTAAATGCTTGCTGAACACATCTGAATGCAGGTTTTTGTAGCAGGCAGAGACTCACTCCTTCCAGCCCTTCATGGCTCATGTCAAGCCTAAAGATCACTGCTTTTTGCTCGGAAACCACATCCTGCTNCTTAAGGGCAGGGATCCTGAAAGGCAGCTGGTAAATGCTTGCTGAACACATCTGAATGCAGGTTTTTGTAGCAGGCAGAGACTCACTCCTTCCAGCCCTTCATGGCTCATGTCAAGCCTAAAGATCACTGCTTTTTGCTCGGAAACCACATCCTGCTGCCCTTCTCCCCGGGGATGAAGGCAAAGGGCAAATTGGTGTGTGGCCTCTCCCTCCTGGGGTTGCACATCGTGGTCTTAGGGATCTCATCCTCTAAAGGTCAGCTAGGTGGGATATGACCTCAGAGGTGGTAAAAATAAGCTGCATGGTTCCCTTGGCAGGAAGGGTACTGGCTCAGGCTTGAGTCTTGGTGGCTGTAGAGGGTGAAGGCAGGCTGTGGGCCCCCACTTTGCTATAACACTCCAGGCTGTGGTTTCTTCCCTGGGAGGCTCATGGCAGCTGGGGAAGTGGAAGGAATCCCACAAACGCCACCGCCTGGACTCCCTGGCTTGGGGCTCAGCCCCCACAGCCTCTCAGCAGACAGACCCCTTCTCTGCCTGTCCTCAGAAAACCACAGGCCCAGGAGAGCGCGTGCCCAGGGCCCATCTTTAAGCTCTCTCTTCTCCTTCATTTTTGCCAAAACTATAAAAAATAACTGGCTGCACAGTTAGACCCGTGCTCAAAACCACTCTGCTCCTGAAGGCTGTGATGCTCTCTGAGCCTCAGTTTTCCTGTCTTGAACCTGCAGTCCTTGTTTGGATCCTGAGGAATGTCTGACTATGTTTGGGGATACATACAAACAACTAACCAAAATTTTAACAATACCGTAGACTTCTAGGAGAAAATACTTAAGAAAATTCCATTCAATCAAAGGAAGGTAAATTTAATTCTTAGATCAACTATCTAAATAGCACAATTAAATTATGCCCTCCCACTTTTCTGCTAAAATTATTTTTATCTGATTCAGTTCTTTTCCCTGTACATTTCATAGTAAGGCTTTCTTTCATCCCATTCATCCCAGTTTTTCGGTCTGTATCAGTTTCTTTTTCAGAGGATAGCTTGGACCCTGAATGGTGAGCATCCCTTACGCCCATGACCAGTCATCATTTTCACAAGGTCTCCTCTTCCCAAGTCACACTGTGTGCTCTAAATCGTCTCAAGAAAATGATAGACACTGACAAATTTTACCATGTGAAGTTTTAGTGGCTTCGGTTCTATTTTCTGCTGATAATTTCTATCAATAAAAATCATGAACTGGTTAAAAGATAAGACAACTCTTTCTTGGTTAATCCATGGGAAATTTTGGCCATGTTTCTCACTTACTGTCCTAAAAGGAAAAAAGAAAGATCTGGGGTGTCAAAATGACACAGGTTCACAATATCCTGCTGGGCAGGTGGCTGGTGATTTCTCTTGCAGGACTGTTGAGATAAAGTGAAATAATCAACTCCTCAGCGCCTGGTCAAACAAAATAAATTTGGTTCTTTCATGCTAAGGCAGTGGCTGGGCTGTGGTAAGGACTCTTGCAGATGCTGAGAGGGGTGGGATACGCTAGAACTGGGGGGCTCCTAACCAGCATGGGATTCCCTGGTAGGTCAGCTGGTAAAGAATCCGCCTGCAATGCAGCAGACCCTGGTCTGATTCCTGGGTTGGGAAGATCTCCTGGAGAAGGGATAGGCTACCCACTCCAGTATTCTTGGGATTCCCTGGTGCTCAGACAGTAAAGAATCCACCTGCAACACGGGATCAAACCCAGGTCAGGAAGATCCCCTGGAGGAGGGCATAGCAACCCACTCCAGCATTCTGTCCTGGAGAATCCCCATGGACAGAGGAGCCTGGTGGGCTACAGTCCAGGCGTTGCAGAGTTGGACACAACTGAGTTACTGGCACAACCAGCATGGGAAGTGACCTCCCTCACCTGGTCCCCCAGGAGAGGAGAGGTCTGTTCACTGGGGAAGGGTGATTAGGTCTGCCACTATCTCGCTGGGCTCGTCAGTCAGGATCTCAGGAAGGATTGGGGAGCTGGGGTGTGGCCCTAGAACATGGCCTTGTGGGTGAAGGTGGGTGAAGTTGAAGACAACACTGACCTCGGTCCCACATGGCTGTGTGAACTCGAGCCAGTTGCTCTCATTCTCGGTGGGCTCTGGACATACCCCCTTGCTCTGGGCATGTCACAGACATGCTCACTTGAACCTTCCCACGCCCCTCCAAGGAGGTACTCCCTGCATCTCCACTTTATAGGTGAAGAAACTGATGCTTAGAGAGCTTGAGTAACTTGAGCCTTGGTTCCAGGTCTGACTGCCTCTTGGGCCCACATTCTTGACTCCCAGGTCCTGCCTCGAGGAACCAGGCCAAACTCCGCCCACTCCCAGGGCTTCCCTGAGGATCCCGCTCTTCCTCTCTGACTGCACCTACCATGTGCACAGACCTTCTGGCTCCCGGCCTGGCTTCTCCCTCCTACACCCTCTTCCAGGTTCCTACCCTTCGGAGCTGAGTTCAAGTTGCATTCCTGCCTTCCAGGAACTTCTGGTCTGCTGACCACCTCCGTGGTTGTCAGCCTGAGGCTGTACCTCTTCAAGGGGCCAGATGGAAGCAGGTTGGGGTGCTTGTGCAGTCACAGCCAGGGGATGGGCTGGAGACCCCCCTCCCATTGGGTAAGCAGCCCCACCTGAGGACTCCTGGTTTAGCTCCTTCATCCCCACTGAACTGATACAGCACGTGACGGATGAACAGGGTGGCAGTGAAACGAGGATGGGCTCTGCGGCCACAGGAACTTAGATTTGAATCTTTGCTCTGCTGCTTATCAGCTGTGTCATCCTAGCAAATTTCTTAACCTCTCTGAGCTTCAGTTTCTGAATGTGTCATAGGATTAAAAGCCACAGATTACAATGATAACAACAATGGCTAACAACTACTGAACACGCCAAGTGTCAGATACTGTCCTAAAAGTTTCTACATGACCAATGAGAAAGGCATGATCATTTTCCTTCACATTCAGGTGAGGAAATTGAGGACAGAGAGATTAAGTAATCTGCCCAAAGTCACAGGGCTATTAAGTGGCAGAGTCTGGATTCCAAGTCAGGTAGTCAAATTCCAGAGCCGGTGCTCCCAACTTCTCTCAATACTGCCTTGCTCTCTTACGAGCTGAGACCATAAGAAGCCAGCTTAGCGCGTGTGCAGCGGCCACCACACCCAGCAGGTGGCGCCGGCATCACCCATCTCAGTACTGTGACAACTACCACGACATTACTGTTCACAGATAGTTTCCCTAACAACCGTGGTGGCAAACACCCACCAGACAGTCTTATCCTTCCTTGGAAAGAAACTGTGCCCAGAGAGGCTCCGGTTCTCATGCAGGGTCACCCACGGTATAACACAGGGGAAAAGGTCCCTTGGGTTTTTACAGCCAGGATTCAAACCTGGCTCTGAATGACGCCAAAGGTCATGTTCTCATCCGAGACCCTGTACTGGCTCTTGAGAAAGCTGCTTCAAAGGTCGCAGAGATGCCTTCTGACCTGATGGTGTGGGACAGGGCCAGGATTCCCAGCACGAAGAAATACATGGACAGCAAGAGGTTGATGTACTCCTGGGAGAATATCTGAAGCAGAGATACAAAGAGAAACAGGCCGTCAGAGTTGTTGGAGGCTTTGAGGAAACCAGATTCCCCGCTTTTCTTCTGGAGATGGTCTCCCCACTCTGGAGTTGGGGAACAGTGTCAGGAAGAATCTCAGATGGTACTGTGAAGGGGGCTTTCAGTTTCTATGGCAACAGGAAAAAGGGAAGGACCCTCAAGCCCTCAGATATGCCTCCCCAAGTGGTCACCAAGAGTTGGACACAACTGAACGACTGAACTGAACTGACTAAAGGAGTCTGTAGGTATGCCCTTGGTGGCTCTACTTGGAGACAGGCAATGGGGTGTGTGTGTGTGTAGGTGTGCCCTTGGTGGCTCCACTTGGAGACAGGCAATGGGGGCTGTGTGTGTGTGTGGCAGTCACAGGGGAGGGGAGTCTGATGTTCAAAGTCCCAAGAGAGCCGTTTAAACCCCAGAACAAACTCTTCCAAGCTTCCTCTCTTTGCTCAAAAGCTGAGGGAGCCTGTGGGTGGCCACCCAGTTACGAGTCACCTGCGCCCTGCTCACTCTCCACCCTCTCCTGAGCCACCTCTCCCACAACGAGGCCTGAAGCTCTGATGACAGGCCCTGACAGCTGCTTTGGGGTCTTAGCCAGTGGTCACATGTTGCTAACTCTGGACTTTGGAAAGACTGTGCTATATGGCTCCACGGTCACAGAATCGTATCGTCTTTTGTTATTGTGAGGCCCTCTTACTGGCGGGGGGAAATAATGTGCTGTGGGGTGGGACATGGGGCCACTGATGACTCTCATAGAAGGCTGTTCTTGGATCTGTTTAAATGCCTGTCTGATCACCTTGCCCCCCTGCTTAACATCTCTCAGCAGGTTCCCTGCTTGAGCTTCCCTGCTCAAGTTCACATCCTCTCCTTGGCTTCTCGTGTCCTCGTGGTGCCCACTGCAGGCCTCTTTGGCTGCAGCTCGTGCCATGTTTATCTACTGATTGCTAGACTGGTGTCTGTCTCTACCACTTAACAAGCTTGGTGTGCTACGTTCCTACCCGTGGGCGGCCTGCGCACATGCCCGTCTGGGAAGCTCTCTTTTCCTCACTTGGGCTTCTGAGCAGCTTTCCTCGACATGACCTTCATTAATTCAGCTCATGTTTACCGTCTGCTATGTGCCGTACTCCGTGCTCAGCATTGGAATAGGCAGAAAAGCCCCTGCTCTCACGGAGTTCAGGCACCAGAGAGGGAGAATCTCAAGAGATGAATGTGCAACACACCGTCAGGTGGAGATGGGTGCTAAGAAAAGCACCGCAGTGTAAGCAGAGTGGGGTGGACTGTCATTCATGGCCCAGGAAAGCCTCCAACACTTCACCTAGGAGCAGACCTGAAGGCAGTACGAGAGTACTGTGAGGATGCCTAGGGGAAGAGCCCTGGAGGTGGCGGGAAGCGTCCTGAGGGGGCCTTGTGTTCCCGTGTGCAGGGAACAGTGAGGGTCTGCAGGCCTGGAGCTGAGGGAGGAAGCAGAGCATCTGGAGACGAGGCTGGGATGGCAGGAGGGAGACGGAAGCTGCAGAGCTGTGAAAAAGGCTTTAGCTTCATCTGGGTGAGACACGCTGGTGTTGCAGGGTTGAGGGCAAGGCTGTGACCCGGGCTGATGGCCTGAGAGGATCCCTCTGCAGCTGTGGGGAAGGCACACCCCACAGGGCAGAAGTCTAAGGTGACAGCCCAGCAAGGCGCGCACTGCATGTAGGAGGACATGATGCGAGGGGGGTCAGACTACAGCTGTCTGAGCCAGAGAAGCAGGACGTGCCCAGGGCTGCGGGCTGTGGGAGAGGCTGTGTCTAGGGTTCTCGGCTGAGCAGCAAGGCAGCTAAGGGGCTGCTGTCTGAGGTGGGGGCTTGGGCAGGGGCCGGTCCTTCTGTGCTGTTCTGGTGCTACAGGCCTCGACTCCACAACGCTTCCTAGGACTCTCACTGCATGTTTATCTACTGATCACTAGACTGGTGTCTGTCTGCACCACTTAACAGCTCCTGGAGGGCAGGGGGGCGCCAGCTGTTTTCCCCACTGCAGTGTCCAGCACTTAGCACAGCACGTGGTGTGTGAGTTCTCAACAGAGACTCGTAGACTGACTGCGCATCAGGGGCCACAGGGCGAGTGCTCCCACCCACACAGGGGTGTGGGCCGAGTCAACTCGCAAGGATGTGCTCCCCCCACACAGCACTCTTTCAACACAGGCAGGGGGGAAAGTTTCCCTCTGGCCATGTCTCTGAGCTTCTGGTCAGCTTGACTGTGTGGCCTACGAATTGTGCGTCAACTCTGAACTTGTGCTTCAGCTGCTAGAAGTCAGGGCTATACCCGCGTCAGGGGCACTTCTGGCACGAGTACAAGTCTGCCAAGTCTAGAGCACAGGGTCTGGGTAGGCTCCTCACCCAAAGCTTCCCTGCTTTCTACCATTTTATTCGTTTTTCTCCTTTACCCCAATTTCTTCCTTTATTTTCCTTATACTATTGGACTTAAGCTGCCTCAAAACAATCAGGTTTAAATGGGGTGCGATAAGGTAAATTTTATAATCTTGAGAAATGCAGCAAACTCCAGTGCCTTAACCAGGAGAGGAGGAAAGGGGCCGAGTGAGAAAGTGAGAGCCACTATTACACAAACCACATCCAGTGGTCAGTCTGGAGTTTGGGAAGAAACTGGTGCCTGTGTTATCCAGGCAGCTGCCTTTCAGAAATCACGACATTCTGGTGACTTGGTGGGGATGGACAGTGTCCTCTGGCACAAGGCAGGCTGGGGCTTACCTGCCTGGAGAGGAGGACAAGCTGAGCAACAGGTGTCCGGAGCCTTAAATAAAAATGTTCACACCCTCTGCTGCCAGAAATTCCTTTCTGGGGAATCTAGCCTAAGGAGAGAATCCTAAATAGTGAAAATATTAGATGGTCCTGAGGCAAAGGCCTGGGTGTGTATTCCTAGCACTTAGTAGAGACTTGAGAAATATTTGCCAAAAGCCAAGGGGGATGCACCGCGCTCATGTACACGGAGCCACGGAGAGATCACAAGAGTACAGGAGAGAGGGAAAGGGATACAGTGCTACGTATGGAGACGAGACTCTCACCAAAGACACACAGATACACTCAGACGATATGCTTTTGAAAAAGACACACACCCAACGACACAAATGCATGAAGGCAGGTGCGTCTGGTGAAGGGAGATGAAGGTGGAAAATGCAGATGGGTGTCGGGTGAAGAAAACAAGGAGGGCAGCCTGGCGTGGCTGATGGCAGTGTGCTGTGCACCAAAGCAAGTGAGAAATCCACCTCTTCTCCTGAGGTCCAGGAAAAAAGGAGAAGAAAAAACAGTGAAGACCTAATGTTACCTGATGCCTTCTTAATGACAAGAGTAAAAATCAGAACTACGTTTTCTGTGTGAAGTGAGGGGGATGCTGTCAGTCAGCCACGGTGTTATCTGCTTGGGAGGGATATTCTGAAATCATTAAATGGGGTGGTTCTGCTCCAATAACGAGGGAGCGATGGAACTGGAAACAGGCGTTGTTTTTGACTCACCCACAGACTGGTAAAAGTAAAGGATTTTGATGCTGCTCGGTGTAGGTGGGAGTACAGGGAAGCCAGCACACTTGTAACTGTTGGAGGGCACGTAAACAGGTAAAATCAGAAGGATGTGGCACAAGCTGCTCCGATTCCCACGTGGAGATGCTGTCGGAGCGAGCAGCCCTACTGCAGATACACCTGACAATGTGTGACTGTGCCGAGAGGTGCCCACGACGATGCCCACGGACAGCTACAGTGCTGGGACTTCCCACCACTGGATGCCCCTCAGGGTGCATCCGCGAAACAGAACCACAAGCAGCTGTTGCAGAGGACGAGGCAGAGCTGATGGTGCTCATACAAACATATCTCCCTGGTAAGAACTGTATGTTTGACACATATATAGCCGTTTGAAAATTTTTACATAAACGTGGAACTATGCATAACGGAATAACTCACAAGAAACTACCCTGGGGAGAGTATTATGGTTTATTTGCATCTCCTCTTAGAGTGAAAAAAATTTTTTAAAACTACATACATGTATTTTTAAAATGTAAAAGAAAAGTGATCCTTAACGAAGAACTTTCCTCGTGGTCCACTGGTTAGGACTTTGCACTTCCACCGCAGGGAGCACAGGTTCAATCCCTGGTCAGGGAACTAAGACCATGCACAGGCCATGAAGGGTGGCAAAGAAAAAAAAAAAGTCCTTGAAAATTTTTCAATGACCAGGAAAAAAGTGCTTGTACTGTGTTATTTAAAAAAAAAAGTTATAAAATGACTATAATTACATTAAAAACATGCTTATGGAAAGTCTGAAAGGAGATGCCAAGAAAGTCTGAAAGGAGATGTTAATGGCGATGACCTGTGTGTTTTTCTCCTCTGTTTTCTGCATAAATTACTTTCGTCATCAGAAAACAGGACATGTTAGACTGAGATAAAAAGTTTGTGAGTCTGCAGTACATGAGAAAATGCTTATGATGCTATCAATGTGAAGTGAGGGAAGCAGCTACAGGACTGAACACGCCACGTGGTCACAGCTAAGGAGGAACCATGCACGGGAGCAGCAGAGGAAGGACACACCTCCAAAGGGGCTCTGTGACTGTCTCTGGCAGGGGGGTTTTGGATGGCTGCTGTTTTCCCCTTTTTACTTTTCTGTGTTTTCCAGGTTTTCAACACTGAGCCTGTGTAACTTTTATTGGGAAAATAAACCTCGATAAATTAAAAAAAAAAAAAAAGAAAAGCAATTAGTATGGTAGAGGTATGTCTGAGACACAGCTAACCCCACCCCAACATAGAGAGTGCAAGAACAGAAACCAAAACAGAACAGAACAGAAAGCTCCACGGAGAAAGGAAATAAAGTCTGGTGGGAAGGAGCCCCCCAACATCACAGCAGGGAAGTGGGTCAAGGGGTGAATTGTTATTACTTTTTTTGCTCTTTATTTTCCATAAATGAACATGCATGTCTCCTGTGATAGGAAAAATGGAACAAAATAAAATAAAGTTATTTAAACCAAACGACACACCAGGTGACAAAGGACTTACTTTGAAAAAGAGGTAGAGTCCCAAGAGCGTGCAGCTGGCGATGATGGGGAACCGGGCGGCGTCCCGGCTGGTGATGGTCTCGGGCATGTCTGAGGCGTTCTAGACGAAAGGAAGGCCGTGCTGAGAGAGGGGAGAGGTTCTGGCCTGCAAGGGTTGGATGCTGGTGGGAACGTGGTGCCACGACAGCTCATTCATCTCCCCGTTTTCTGCCTGGTCACTGAGGTGCCTCAGGGGTCCCCATGTCTTCCTGACTCAAGGCTTTGCTAGTGGCTGTTCCCTCTGCCAGGGCTACCGTCTATCCACCCCGGGGCAGGATGCTCTGATACCACCGACTTGCCACTGAAGAGATCGGGACCCCGACAGGGACAGTCCTGGGAGGACCCAGTGCATGTGCGGCAGAGGCAGCAGGTACCTAACAACTGAAGAGAAAACACTGGACCCTGGCGACAGGAGAGCAGCCCTCGGCTGCATGAGGGCTACTTCCAGTTCCCGTACAGATTAGCTGAGGCGTAAAGACAGCCAGTCTTTTATCCAGTAGGTAGTGAATATTCTAAGTGGAAACAGACCAACCACAATACAAAACTAACAATGGCTAAAACTGAGCATTGGGAAGACAGCAACTGCAAGGAGAAGCAAATCTCGACAAAACTCAAACCAAGAAGCATGGCTGGAAAAATGAATCTGGTCAGAGTACAAGCCACAATTAAACTCACAATGGCAGACACAAGAGTTAGCAGGAATGGGATCTGGGTACAGAGCTGACGGAGGACAGATACTTACATGCAACAACTGAATGCAAGCAAAATCACTTCAGTACTATTAAAGTGGAAAAAAAAAAAAAAGGAAATGGAATTAACAGTACAACACAGAAAGTTAAATTAGCTCCGTGGAGTTCATGACAAAAAGATTTCCTAATGAAAATCTAGATTGGTGTAATTCTGGTCGTTGTTTAGTCGTTAAGGCGAGTTTGACTCTTTGCAGCCCCATGAACTGTAGCCCAGCAGGCTCCTCTGACATGGGATTTTCCAGGCAAGAATACTGGAGTGGGTTGCCATTTCCTTCTTCAATAATTCTGTTTAAATTTATATTAAAAAACATTTTAAATATAAATCTAAAAGTCAAAAGCTTTCAGGACCATGAAGCTCTCCACCCACATCTATGCTCACAGTCCACAGGGTCCCAGCGACTGTCACTGCACCACGATGCTCCTAGACTGACTGCTCTAACCATGGCTTGCTGGGTGACTCAGGCAGATGGTGTGCCTCTGAGCCTCAGTTCACTCATCTGTCAAACAGAACAACAATATCTATAGCTTTCCCTGGTGGCTCAGACCGTAAAGCAACTGCCTGCAATGCAGGACACCCAGGTTCGATCCTTGGGTTGGGAATCCCCTGGAGAAGGAAATGTCAACCCACTCCAGTACTCTTGCCTGGAAAATTCCATGGATGGAGGAGCCTGGTGGGCTACAGTCCATCGGGTCACAAAGAGTCGGACATGACCGAGCGACTTCACTTAAAAGGGCCAAGAGGCTTAAATCAAATGAGACGTCAAGGAGCCTGACAAACCGTAAAGTACTGTGGCTGTCTAAGGAGCTGCGATTATCAGGGAGGGGCAGGTGGGGAGGCCCTAAGCCAAACCCCAATACGGGCATGGCTGCATAACAGCCCTGCAGCCCAGGCAGGGCTCAGGGAGGTCCTCCCCTCTGGAAGGGCCAGGCAGCTGCGTGAGTCACTCTGGCAGCTCCACGAGGAGCAGATGAGCAGTAATGACAGAGAGAGGCAGGCCCATCTTCCTTCCTTCCTCCCAGCCCTTGATTTCTGCATTTGGCAGCACTGTGTGCTGCTGCTAAGTCGCTTCAGTCGTGTCTGACTCTGTGCAACCCCGCAGACGGCAGCCCACCCATCCCTGGGATTCTCCAGGCAAGAACGCTGGAGTGAGTTGCCATTTCCTTCTCCAATGTATGAAAGAGAAAAGTGAAAGTGAAGTCGCTTAGTCATGTCCGACTCTTGGCGACCCCATGGACTGCAGCCTACCAGGCTCCTCCATCCATGGATTTCCCAGGCGAGAGTACTGGAGTGGGGTGCCATTGCCTTCTCTGACTGTGTGGTAGGGAGTGGGCAAATTCATGGACCCCTCTCAGTGGACCTCCACAGAGTCACTGTATTTCCTGTGTAGCAGCAGGGTGGGCACAAAACTAAAAGAGCTCCCGACCTTAAAGTGTTCACAGGCAGGTAGGCCAAGACCTTGACATGTAAACAGAATATCCCTGTGTAGCGTGACCCGTGGTAGAACTGCCGCGATACATGGCACTAGTACCCCGTGGTGGAGGGAGGGCTCTGATGTCAGCGGGCCCAGCCCCACTGCCAGCTCTGCTTCTTCCCAGTGGTGGGACCTTGGGCAAGTCATTTTCTTTCTCCGAGCCTCAATTTCCTCAGCTGTAAAATGGGTGGCCAGGATTCAGTGATTTTTGCATTGAAGTACTTAGTGTTGTGCCTTGAGTTTCCCACAAGTTGTACAAACTATCATTATTATGTACAAGGGAGTCATGTGAAAGTGGACAGGATACTACTACTGCGAGGAAGCAGGGAGTGTTAGAGGTGGTTAGAGTAGATATTACTTAAGCAAAGCTGTGAAGGCCAAGCACAGGGTCTGGTAAGTAGCAGGAGCCAGATAAATGCTGACTGAGTTGAGGAGTCTGCTTTGTGTACAAGGAAGGGAAGTGTTTACAGGCAGAGGGACCTGCAGATGCAGGGCACGTGGTGTGAAAGGACCCTCTGCCTCTGGCATCACCTGCAAACCAGCGTCACTGCTCATTTCCACACATTCACTTCAATTCAGCCCAGGATCCTGGGTGGGAAGAGGCTCAGTATCAGTTGATGGCAAACCAGGTTGGACAGATGCTCCACCACACAGTCAAATCTGGTCTTCTGTGTGTGGCTGTTAGAAACACCCCATGTGCAATGTTGAGGCAGCACGGAAGACCTGAAATCTGACTGACCAGGACAGTAACATGGACAAAACTACTGAGAGCTTTGTAGGTGCCGGCATCCTCGGCGCTTTACATGATTTCATCCTCAAATAACCCCAGGCAGCAAGGGCTTTTAATACCTCCATTTTACAGATAAGGAAACCCAGGCTCAGAGAGGTGATGTAACTTGCTTTAAGGTCACACAGCTGGCCAAATGGCAGACCCAGGAGGTATGCTGAGGCAGTCTGGTTCCAGAGCCCAAACTCTTGGCTAGCACCCCCTAGAAGTCCTCTGCCTTTCCTATCTGGAAATTTCTGCTGGAAAGTTATGTCAAAATGCGCAGGGGGCCTGTGACCTTTCTGAGGAACAGAATCCTGACAGCAACAGAATTTCTGTAGTTACAAAAATACTAGAGGTTGGCCGGATTCTCCATGGATTCAATTTAGATTTTTAAACTAGATGTTCGTATGCAAATGCAATGGCTCCTGGGGTGTGGGTTTGAGTGGCTGGGAGCTGACACAAAAAGCAGAAATAAATTTAGCTTCCAGTGACACTCTGGATGCTTAGTTATCAGGGTGGAAGCAAAAGGAGCAAAGGAAGAAGGATGCCAACTTCACTGAAGTCACTGGCTCTGCTGGAGCTCTGGGAGTTCTGCCTCCAGGCCATGCGCTACAAAGGGTCTGAGATTCATGGACCATTTGGGCACCCCAGGCCTCCTCTCCTCACTGCGTGTGCACTCACTCACCCAAGCATCTTCCAAACTACCCTCCACCCCAGGCCTTCACCCTCCACTGCAGGCTCCATGAGCACCACCTCACCAGCCCCCTTCCTGCCTGTCCCCTCCTCTANGAGATTCATGGACCATTTGGGCACCCCAGGCCTCCTCTCCTCACTGCGTGTGCACTCACTCACCCAAGCATCTTCCAAACTACCCTCCACCCCAGGCCTTCACCCTCCACTGCAGGCTCCATGAGCACCACCTCACCAGCCCCCTTCCTGCCTGTCCCCTCCTCTATCAGGAGCTCTTTCTGAAGGACCTGATCGCATCGCACAACAGCTCTGAAACCTCTGGTAATGGGCTACCAAGCAGCCATTAAATGAGAATCAAGGTCACTGCGGGTGGGAATATCAACTGGTACCACCTCTGCACAAGACAATTTGATGAAATCCATCTGAATTAAACATGCACAGAACCTCTGACCCAGCTAATTGATTTCAAGGAATTTACCCTACAAATACACAGAGAAGCATGAAGTAACAAATGTATAATGAGACTAATTTCAGCATGGCTTATGATAGCAGAAGATTGACACAAACTGACTGACCAGCAGAGGACTCCAAATCAGGGGTCCTCACACTTGAGCACGTGTCAGAATTGGCAGTAGGGCCTGTGAACAGATACGTGTTTCTAACAAGTTTCCAGGTGATGCTGATGCTGCTGGTACAGGGATCACACTTTGAGAATCATGGCTGTGGGGTACAGGGGGACACCATACAGCTATCAAAGAACAGAGCTTCTCCATGTGCACTGGTGTGTTAGATTTGAAGCATGTAAGTGGCGGAGACAGCAAGGTGCAAAAAAGAGTGTGTCTACAACGAAATGTGGGCTTCCCGAGTAACAAATCTGTGTGGAATGCAGGAGACGCGCCAGGAGCCGTGGGTTCGATCCCCAGGTTGGGAAGATTCCCTGGAAAAGGAAATGGCAACCCACTCCAATATTCTTGGCTGGAAAATTCCATGGACAGAGAAGCCTGGTGGGCTACGCTCCACTGGGCCTCAAAGAGTCGGACACCACTGAGTGGCTAAACTACAGAAACTACAAAGTGCAACAGTTATGTAGCAGAGGTGGGGGAAGCGTGTGCTTATTTACTTGCAAAGGCACAGCCACCTCTTGATGGATATCCAAGCAAGAGGCAGCAGGGGATGCCCCTGGGGAGGGAAATTGGGCAGCTGGGCTGGGAGGGAGGTTTTGCTCAGTCCTTCTGGAATTCTATACCATGGGTGTGCGTAACCTACCTTCCCCGCCATAAAACAACAAGATAGGTCTACATGTACTGACACAGGAGAACGACCAAGACACACTGCTTTGGAAAAAAAAAAAGAAGAATCAGGTTTCAGAGCAGTATGTACTGCAAAATCCCATTTTTATAAAAATAAATTTACATATGTATACATACACGGGCACACACATGTCTGTATACACACAGAAAAAGGAGGGGAAGGATGCACACCTAACTGGATTACTTCCAAGAAAGTGGTATGGGGCAGGGATTTCCTTCATGCTTCTGTGCTGCTTGAACTTTTACAAACACAAAACATGTAGTGGCTACGAAGATTGGCTGTTGCGTTGCCTTCGGGATTCCGTACCTCAGAAAGGCTGCAGGTTCCTGGAGCATCTTCTTGTTGCCTCACCCCAGCACCTGTACTGGACTTGCATCAAACTGCTCACCACCTCCCAGAACACACCTGTGGTCCTATATCTCCCTCTCCTGTCCTGCCTGCTGAGCTCTTGCCCACCCTGGCAAAGATCATGGCGGCCTCCTCGAGCAGTCGGCTGGTCACACAGCTATCTCTCGCTGGGGACTGAGCTCTGTGAGGGCAAGGCTTGGCCTTTTCGTCTAGCACTCCTGGTAGCCAGCCAGGGCCTGGCACAGAGCAGGAGACCAGTCCAGCTGGCTGGGGGGCTCCTCTGAGTTATAGGCATTGCTCTTGGATGGCTCCGCCCATGGCTACTTGCTCCCAGCATGCTCCTGGACGCTTCACCTTCTCCTCCCATGATTTCACAACTCACTTTGTCTGTCACGGACAACTTGGCTCCAGGGAGAATTCTGTCCTCACATGCCCTCTCTCAGCTGGCTGTGGGGGTCCAACACTAGTG
The DNA here is from genome assembly GCA_006410615.1 of Neotragus moschatus. Taxonomy (NCBI): domain Eukaryota; kingdom Metazoa; phylum Chordata; class Mammalia; order Artiodactyla; family Bovidae; genus Neotragus; species Neotragus moschatus. Next base: position 2,729,119 of record SJYA01001955.1, on the reverse strand, counting down.
GGAAATCAAAATTCCTGGGCCCCGAAGCTAACTTTTCTCCCCTTGCCAAATGATCACAGAAACATGACTCAGGGTAGAAAACAGGAGTTGTTTGGCCTCTCCTCTCCCCAGGCCAAAATGCTACTTGTATGATGCAGACAATTGCATCCAGGAGAGAGCCCAGGACTAGGAACACCTGGTTCTGCCCCTAACTGGCAGAGAAATCATTTCTGTGCTTCCCAGTTTCTCTATACAATCGTGATAATAAAACTGGCTCTACCTGCCTCAGTCAGTACTTGGGTGAATCAGAGTGAAGCCTTGTAAGCTTTAGGATACCCTGGTGGTTAGAGGCTACTAATGGTCGAGCTGTTTGTAATTCCATACAGTTTTCCAGTCCCCCTGTTTCTAAGGAGAAGCTGGGGAGAGGTATTTAGACGCTACTGTAGATCTAAAGCTCTCTTCTATTCTTACCCTCTGCTCCAGCCACTCCAGACCTTCCACCAACTCCTAAACTGCTGTGTGCAGCTACTTCCCTAGTTTCCTTTGCTTCGAATGTCTTCTGGCTGAAATTCAACCTCTACATGAAGGCTTGAGTCCACCTCCAGCACAAAGCTGCCCTGCCCAGCCCCAGGCGTGCTCAATCTTCTCCCTAAAGCCTGCAGCACTACTTGTATTACAATCTCAGATCTAGTTATTTCCCGCTCATCCAGACACCTAAACTCCTTGGTGATAAGGCTCTGACTCACTAATCTTTGCAGCATCCCTCTGTCCTGGACAACAGTGGAGGTTCAGGAAATTCTGTTGTTTGGAAGATGTTTTCTAAAGAGATTAGTACTCCACGTGTAGAAGGTGCTATGGAGAATTACTCAAGTTTGGGGAGCCCCTCACTTCAACTGCCAGCTCATTCCATGCTGCCCTTCAGCTCCTTTGTCCTGATCTATTTCAGAATTTCTCCCTGCACCAAGTGTTTGCGTGTATGGCACGCAGGGAGGCTGAAAGCCACCTGAACGCTGCTTAGAAGAGGCAGAACAGTGAGGCAAATGGGGCCATCTAAGCCATGCCTGATCAATCCCCTCTGCATCTGACCTAGAGGGAACCAGCTGCAAGTTCTCCGATCTTGGGAAAGAAAGGTGGCAGGCCCCAGCCACTGCTCAAGTTGGGTAATGTTTCAAGAACCTGGGTTTGAGCAGTTTCAAAAGCGGCAGCTGTTTTGCGGGTCTGCCCTCCTTGGGTAAGAGAGCTTCCGGTAAGGTTCAACTTCAGGGTGGGTGGGGGAGGAGCAGCAGGGAGCGGCAGATCAGGAGCTGGTGGAGGACGACTGACAGGCTGACAGGAAGTGAGAAGCCACTGGTGCAAAAGGATTGAGAGAGCTTCCTATAGAGAGGGAGGGTGGGAGGAAGGAAGTCTGGAGGTGGAAGGCCCTGGGATCCTCTTAGGTGTACAATGGGACAGATGTTGAAGACCAAGGATGGAGGCTGGCCCAGTCTTACAAGAGAGGCCAATGGCAGCTCACTAACTCAGCTGAGTTACTCCAATTTGGTGGAAGGATTGTCTTAAGGGGCATGATGAGAGGAGCTACTTTGAGGTAGGGTCAGGGTCTGGGGTGGGAACAAGGTTAGGAATAGGGTCTGGGCTCAGGCTAGGATAGGTCCAATCTTGGGTGTTAGGCAGGGAAGAGGAAACCAGCAGACTTGGGGTCTATGGTTAAAAAAGAGAGGCACAAAAGTGCCAAGTTTTGAGGAGCTGGCTGACTGGAACTGGTTCCAGAAAGTGATACAAAAAAACTGGAGCCTGAGCTAGGGGTTCTGGGAGTTAATATTTCTGTGTTACTTTTTTTGTTTCTGAGGTGGGGCAAGGGCCTGATCTGTACTCTATGGGTCACAGATTCCAGCCGGACAGGTGTGAGAGCCTAGGGATTAGCCTGGGTTCCAGAACTTACCCGGGGAGGGGGTAGGGTGAGGAAGCAGAAGAGACTGTACCATTCAGGAGGTGTGAGGACCAGCGCCCCAGCAGGTGCAGAGGGATGCTGACCCAGAGCCTGGGATGCGGCGAATGTCCCAGGTGGAATGAGCAGCGAGACCCGAGGGTGAAGCTGGTCTGGCCGGGACCAGCAGGCTCAAAACAGTGCTCGAATCATTGTGGGACGGTCTGCTAACAGTGCTTCCAGCACGACGCACAGAGGGAGGGACGCGTCAAGGTCCGAATAGGGATGGAAACCAGTTCCTATTTGAGGAAGGGGTCAGTTCGGGCACCTGGTTCGCGGATGGGCGCCCACATCCTAAGGCACCTAAGGTCAGCCCCGGGATGTGGACCCGGGGNATTAGAAAACACTCTGATGCTGGGAGGGATTGGGGGCAGGAGGAGAAGGGGACGACAAAGGATGAGATGGCTGGATGGCATCACTGACTGGATGGGCGTGAGTCTGAGTGAACTCCAGGAGTTGGTGATGGACAGGGAAGCCTGGCGTGCTGCGATTCATGGAGTCGCACAGAGTCAGACGCAACTGAGCGACTGAACTGAACTGAACAATTTGTTTACACATGCATGCATTCATCCAATATTTAATCATCCCCTCATTCCTTAAGTACTGAGTATCCCATTATATTACAGGCACTGTCCTAGGCTCTGGAGACACAGAAGGGAACAAAATAGGCAAAAGTCAGTCCCTGCTCTCATGAAGCTTGCATTTTTAGTGTGATGGGAGGGGGTGTTGGGAGGACAATAAATAAAATGAATAAAAATAAAACAAAATCAATATAACTGTGTAGTTATATGTTATATAGCATGTTCAGATGGAGAAGGAAATGGCAACCCACTCCAGTGTTCTTGCCTGGAGAATCCCAGGGACGGTGGACCCTGATGGGCTGCAGTCTATGGGGTTGCACAGAGTCGGACACGAGTGAAGCGACTTAGCAGCAGCAGCAGCAGCAGCATGTTAAGAGCGATTAATAATTTAGAGAGACCTCTCTCTTCAGGAATCTAGTGAATTTTTGTATATGGCTTGGGCCAGAGTGGTTCCAGCTGGTTCTGGGGACAAAGGTCAGGAGGCTTGCTTTGCTGGCCAGGCCTGTGGGGGTCCCAGTGTCCTGTGTGTTCAGGGGTGAGGGGAGGGTGTGGGGAGGAGTGACTTGGGCTTCGGTGCATGCCTGGACTGTCTGGGGTTCCTGGCTCTGCCTCTGATGCCCTAGTTAAGTGCTGTAGAAAGTAGATGGCAGATAAACTGAAGAAATCTGTACCCTGCAGGCACCAAGCACCGAAGAAACTCTGGACCAAGCAGTGGGAAAAGAGCATGCTCTCCAGGAACCCAGGAAGTGAGCCAACCTGGAGCCAGGAAGGGAAGATCTATTCTCCTCCAGTATTCCTCTAGTACACTCTACTGAAAAGACTTAACATATGTAAGCTGGCAAGAGAGAAATGTCGACAGGGTCTAGCTCCATTATCACAGAGCTGGCAGAAATAGTAGATTTAGAGCAGTAAGTTGATTAGTGATACAGATAGTGTAAAAATCACACAGCCTGGGTCGAAGCTGGAGAGGTGGTGAGGTGGGGTTGGAGTATAGGGTTCATAGTGAGAGGAGACAAAGGCAAGGAGTCAGATTAAAAAAACCGAATAATAGAGTTGTTTGCCTAATTAGTGCCTAACTAGTACAGTACACTGTACTAGTAACTTTAAGAGTGTTTTGTTTGATCTCAGTAACACTGCTGAGATACGATTAGTCCCATTTTGCAGATGATGAAGCAGGCTCACAGAGGTAAACTAGCCAGCCAGGTCACACAGTTCAGCAGAGGAAGAGGAGAGACTTGAAGTCTGGTCTATAGGGCTCCAAAGTCTCTGCTTTTTCTAATATTTCAGCTACAAAGAAGGCTAAGGAGTTTTTCTCAGAGTGACTTAGTTCTGGGCAGATGGTGTACAGTTTCAGGCTCTGTTTTTCAGAAGCTGGACATGACCTGAGTGGATGGGTGAAGGCAGTGTGCCTGGTGAATTCATCCATCAATAATTCAGGCCACAGGATTTGCCCAGCAGCTGGGCCTCATGGCTCCAGGCTCTTCATCTGAGAGCATACAATTGGAAATCAGAGACACTCTCGCTTTGTGCTAGGCTGAGCACTTGATTTAGTTTGGCCCAGGGCAGATCTGGCCATCTACCTTTACCCTCGTGGGAGACTGTGAATATGACCCAGGGAACTGAGGGGTCGACTCAAGTTCAGAAAGCNTCATCTGAGAGCATACAATTGGAAATCAGAGACACTCTCGCTTTGTGCTAGGCTGAGCACTTGATTTAGTTTGGCCCAGGGCAGATCTGGCCATCTACCTTTACCCTCGTGGGAGACTGTGAATATGACCCAGGGAACTGAGGGGTCGACTCAAGTTCAGAAAGCTCCTGTCAAGGCTTCTGAAGGGTTAGATTTCTGGCTTGGAGCTAGCCTGTCTTGATAGTCTCTGGAGACGGGGATAAGACAATCTTGAGGAGGGGGGTGGTGCCCTGAGGCTTTATCTGCTGGAACCTCCTGTACGGTGTTACTTTCCCAGAGGAGATCTGAGCCAAGGCCAAGAACAGAGCCTGTCTCATTAGCCCGGAATAGGTAAATTACTAAACACTTGCTCCAAAGAAAGATGTAGATCCCACTTCCTCCCCTTTCACTTATTACTGTGTTTGGTCACTGTGAATGGATTTCAGGTTTTCCAGTTTTTTTCTCAAACATGCTCTCTCTCTCTCTCACACACACACACACTTGCACACACTATTATATGCTTAAATAATTCTGGAAATACTAAGCAAGGATCATTATTGGATGCTAAGCTGTGGGAGAAAGGCTTTAAAGGCACAAGATTGTCACACAATAACAGATGACTTGTTATTTATAAAAGGAAAAACTTGCCTTTATAGTGGAGTGATCTGGTGGACACTCCCTTATCCAAGTGATCAAACTTAGCCATTACCGGATGGGATGCACAAAAGGAGTTAGATGTGATGCAATGTGGCAGACACATCACCCGAGCAGTCTTCTTGCCAAACACGTTTTATCTGTAGCTACTGATGAGGAAACATCAGGAAAAAACCTGAAGATGTCAGACTGTGGCGCATTCAGGACAGCTAGCCAGAACTCTTCAAAAATGCCAGTGCTGTGAAAGAAAAAAAAATTCATGGTGTAGATGAACAGAGATTGAAGAGAGGTAAAAAGCAAATGTAATGTGTCATCCTTGATTGGATCTTGGATCACAGCATTTTCAAGAAGGCTATGAAGATAAGTTTTCAGACACTTGGTAAAAATTGGAATGTGGATTGTTTGGGTGTGATAATGGTATTGTGGTTCAGTTGGAACCTCGCTGATCAGGGTGTGATTCCTGGACTAGCAGCATCAGCTGGAAGCTATAAGAAATGCAGTCTCTTAGGCTCCACCCTCCACCAGATCTACTAGATCCCCAGGTGACCCAAACGCACATTTTGTGTGACAAACGCTGTTCTAGGAGACCTCTTGTATTTGTAGGAGGTATATCCCTGCCTCAGGAGCCCAGGTGATCCTGTCCTCTTGATCCCGGAGAGAAAAGGCAGGAAAACAGTGTAACTCTGTGTAAATGTTTACTGTTATATTATCTGCTGAGGTCACAGGGCCTTTAAATATATGTGCTCAATAAATATTTGTACATGAATGAATGAGTATATTGTTCCCTCCACCTAACCTACTTTATCTTTCCCCAGAACCCTGCTTAACCCCTGCACATCCCTCAAAGCTTGAGTCACATGTGATTTCCTCAGAGAACCTCAGGGAGCTCCTGTTACTTCTAACAGCACAGAGCCAGCAGTAAGTGCCACTGGAGTTTTACTAAGATAAAAGAAACAGGGAGAAGCATTCTCTGTGCCCCTATACCTCCTTACAGTAAGGCCGGAATCCTCATTTGCGAAGATCTTCTTGGAGGCCCAAACTGCTCTTGTGGCTGTGTTTTCAGTTCTATTATCCTAGAGAAGTTCTCACCCAGCTCTATTAGGGAACTTGTCTGAGAATTTTCCTGCAGTGTTTTTTTTTTTTGTTTGTTTGTTTTTTTTTCTTTTTTCCCCTGGCGGTAGCAGGAAGTTAGAGTGAACCCAGATATGTGCCCCTGGGGAACAAATAGACAAAATGTGCTGGGTATGTACCATAGGATACTAGAGGGCAAAAAGAAGCAAGGAACCAAGTACCTGCTCAGTTAGCGCATGTCCTGGTTTGGGCAGGACAGGCGTGATTTCTGCCCTTTGCCATGGCTTATTATTATTTTAAAATATTCTTATTTATTTATTTGGCTGCACCTGGTCTTAGTTATGGCACACAGGATCTTTGATCTTCGTTGTGGCATGCTAGCTCTTAGTTGCAGCATGTGGAATCCAGTTCCCTCACCAGGGATCGAACCTAGGCCCGTGCATTGGAAGCACAGAGTCTTAGCCACTGGACCACAGGGAATTCCTTGATTGTTATTATTAATTTATTTTTAATTGAAGGATAATTGCTTTACAGAATTTTGTTGTTTTCTGTCAAACCTCAACATGAATCAGCCATAGGTGTATGTATGCACCCTCCTTCTTGAACCTCACTGATCATTGTCATTTAAAGAAAATATTTACTTATTCGGCTGTGCCAGGTCTTAACTGCGGCATATAGACTCTTTAGGTGCAGCATGCTGACTCTTGGTTGCGGCACGTGGGATCTAGTTCCGCAACCAGGGATTGAACCCAGACCTCCTGCATGGGGGGCCCAGAGTCTTAGCCACTGGACCATCAGGGAAGTATCTGGCTGATTATTAGTATAAATAGAACCCCTTGCATCCTCAAGCGTATACTAGTTTGGATGATAATGGGTGGTCACTCTCCTAGGTCAGAGGGCCTAAGATGAGAATTCTTGTTTTAGTGCCTTTGGTGGGGAGAATCCTTAGGAGTAAGGGAAGGAAGGAAGGCAGGAGAGAAAAGGCCAAGTGAGAATGGGGTCTCAGCTGGGGACTTGCTCCAGCATGATTCTAAGGGGACCTCTGGGGCGCACTAGCTGCACAAATTTGAGGCTTCTTGTGCCCTGTGTCTGTCAGTCACTGGCCACAGTCTAGAGGTGAGTAAGGGAGGGAGGGGAAGTCTTCCTGTCTAGTTGGCTTCTGTTTGACCAAGGGCAGTTCTCCAGAGAAGATGGCAGCTGAGTGTTTCTTAGCCAAAACTCACAAGTAGGGGTCAGGTCACTATGTCTGGTAAGCATCCCTTACAATACCCCTGCCCTCCTCAGCATGTGCAGATCTTTAAAACATAGAGCTGAGCATTAAGAAAAATGTGCGATACAGCTTATGTAAATTAAAAGTACCTATCACATTGATAAACCCTAATGAAAAAGGATGCATAACTTAATCACTTTGGTGTACGGTATAAATTAATGTGCCTGCATGCTAATGTCGCTTCAGTTGTGCCCAACTCTTTGTGACCCCATGGACTCTAACTCACCAGGCTCCTCTGTCCATAGGGATTCTCCAGGCAAGAATACTGGAGTGGGTTGCCATGCCCTCCTCTAGGGGATNCACTTTGGTGTACGGTATAAATTAATGTGCCTGCATGCTAATGTCGCTTCAGTTGTGCCCAACTCTTTGTGACCCCATGGACTCTAACTCACCAGGCTCCTCTGTCCATAGGGATTCTCCAGGCAAGAATACTGGAGTGGGTTGCCATGCCCTCCTCTAGGGGATCTTTCTGACCCAGGGATGGAGCCCATGCCTCCTGCACTGCAGGCGGATTATTTACTGCGGGGCCACCAGGGAAGCCCCCATGTAAATTAACACAACGTTGTAAATCAATTACACTTCAATAAAATAAATTTTAAAAGTACCTATGACATAGCAACATTGCAAACCTAACAAGGATATTTACACAATAAAGAACACATACTGACACATTAGAATGGCTGCATACAGAGGGATGGGAATAAGAGTGGGTGTTGGTAATGAAAACAAGCAAAAAAACATACAAGAGTAAAGTAGGGACCTTGTGGAAAATAGTGAAGGTAGTCTACTATGAAGGAAAGAGTATGATGAACTCATCCCTCTACTCTCGACATTCAGAAAGGAAATAAAAGATCTTTGAAGACTTTAAGAAAAAGTCATCACTTTGAACTCCCTTTCTTCCTTGTTGGTTTGGGGACAGATACTGGGTTTGCCAAAGGAGAGACAGTGCTGTTCTGACATAGCGAGGCAGGGTGATGTGGTTGGTGAGGCTAGAAGACCAGTCGGGTGTACTTTAGGCAAAGGTAGGAATGTATGGATTCTAGAACTCCTAGAAAGAGCTGAAAAACCAACCCCTGGCAGAGATAGGCAGGGACAGAGCTGGGCTTCAGTTACCCACTTAATACTGGGATGTCTGTATTGTCAGGATCTTTGCTTGGCTTTTCGCTGCACAGCGTCTTTATTTTCTTCCCTAGCAAACCCGTGTGTGACCATGGCTTGAGTTAATATGCTGTGTTTGCCTCAGGAACCTGGAAGCTCTCTCCACTCAGTGTGGCCAGGGTGTCCAGCTGTACTGACACAAGTCCTCTTTTTGTGTGTGGGGAGATGAAGCTTCTATTACATGATCTGGGTCTGGGATCAGTGAGGATTTACATAATCTCAGGCCATACCATAGGATGTTGGAATGATGGAATGTTAGTCATAGAATGTTAGCACCGCACTGTACTCAGGTAAAAATGTTATTGTCTCGGCACTGGTATTTTTCCTGGGGAAGGAACTGTATATATGTATATATATATATAGTATGGGAAGAAAAGGCTTCCCAGGTGCTGCCAGTGGTAAAGAACCCGCCTGCCAATGCAGGAGACATAAAGATGTGGGTTTGATCCCTGGGTCAGGAAGATCCCCTGGAGGAGGGCATGGCAACCCGCTCCAGCATTCTTGCCTGGAGAATCCCATGGACAGATGAGCCTGGCAGGCTGCAGTCTATGGGGTCGCAGAGAGACAGACATGACTGAAGCGACTTAGCATGCATACGCACATGGGAAGAGAACCTTGACAATCTGCTTGAGAGAATGTGAGACCCCAAGAACCCTCTCTGGCAGGTGCCAAAGAAACAGAGATGGCAAATATGCTTTGCATTAGAAATGATCCGGTGTTTGTGGGAAGAAGAGAACAAGATGGACAGAAATGAAAGGGAGGATGGATAAAGGAGAGGAGCCGGTGAGATGGTGAGGCTGGGACCCCATGTGGAAGAGGGGACACATGCCAGCAGCTGTGGGTGTGCATGTGCATTTGTAAGGCTTTGACGTGAGCATCTCTTTTCTCCTGAATCTTCGTACCATTTTCCCTGCAGTATGCCATGGGTGGATGGGGCTGTGTGTACATCGGGGATTTCCCTATTGGTTCAACATTGAATGGCATGGGGGGCTTCCCTGGTGGCTCAGCTGGTAAAGAATCTACCTGCAGTGCGGAAGACCTGGATTTGATCCCTGGGTTGGGAAGATTCCCTGGTGAAGTGAATGTCCACCCACTCTAGTAGTCTGGCCTGGATAATTCCATGGACTATGTATAGTCCATAGGGTTACATAGAGTCAGACAAGACTTTCACTTTACTTGAATGGTATGGGGAAATATACACTGAGGAGAAAGGATTTTGGAGTCAGAATTTACCATGAGCACTCTGCCTGCTGAGTAGGAAATGGATTGGCCAGGACAAGAATGAAAGTGAACAAACAGACCAAAGAAGAGATGGTGGTGGATTTGGCTACGGTGTGGCTGATGGAGATGGAGAGAAGTGGATGTGATTAGATATAAGGACATTCCTGATCTAGGACTTTATTTAGCAAATAGGATCAGCAGGACTCCCTGGTGGGGATTGAGGGAGGGCTACTGGATGAAAGAGATTCTATTAACTCAAAGGGGGAAGATTGGATGCCAGCCAGATATCCTCTCTTTTACTTGAGAACTGTACTGCTTCAGGAGGCAGCTGCTCCCCTTGCGCTAGTCCACTTCTCTGCCAGCAGAGGGCAGCCGAGGCTAGTTTACAGATTGGGCCCCGGGTGAAAAGGGGATGTCTAAGGCGGGCCTGGCTATGGGAAGGCCATTGCCTGGCTGATGTAAAAACAGAAGGTCTGCTCTGAGGCTTAAATCCAAACTTTGATTCTGAGGCCGATTCAGATGCAGAAATCTGGGCTGTCCATGTCCAAGGCAGCTGGCCAATCCGGGAGACATCACTTCTTCCAGGCTATTTTAACAACTTCCTTATCTGTCTCCTGAAGTCTCCTGTACATCATGCCTCTTTGCTTGAGACCCTTCAGTGTCTCCCAAATGCCCTTGAAATGACCTTATGCTCCTCACTATGGCCTCTGAGGCCCTGCTTGTACTGTCCCTGCCAGCTTGTCCAACTCGTCTGTGACTGCTCTCCTCTTTTGCATTAAGCTCTTTTCTGCCTCAGGCTATTTGCATAAGCTTCTCCCCTTGCCAGATCTTCTCTCTCCATGGTTGTTTGTTAAGCTAGTTCCTTCTCATGGATTTCAGCTTACATCACCTTCCCTGACCACTTTCCTATTCTTTCTCAGCTATTAAAAAAAAAAAA
>SJYA01001955.1:2683602-2718499 GCA_006410615.1 Neotragus moschatus | reverse complement strand
GTGTCAGCCACGGAAAGGGCAGGGCAGCTGTGACCTTGGGCTCGGGACTCAGGAAACTTGGCTTCACCAGTAACTTGCTCTGTGGTGCCGGACAAGTTTCTTTCCTACGCCGAGCTCTGATCTAGGTCAGTGCTATGGAACAAACTTGCTTCAGGGTTTATCTTAGGGTTCTTGGTGTCAGGAAGTTGGGGCTCTGGGTGGTAATTGCCATGACAACTATCTCTGAGGTGATGGTGACCAAGGAGACTGTTGCCAAGTCTATGATTACCAGGTACAAGAACCAAGCGATTGGCTCTCAGTTCTGTCTTGGGACAGGTTGCTCCCTGTCACCTCCTACCGTCACCTGCTAAAGTTTAGTGTTTGTGGGGCCAGACAAGTTGACCCAGGGATTTGTCAGGAGTCAGTCATTGTGTTCTAGGGCCCTTGCTTATGCTGACAGGCTGTGTGACCTTGGGCAAGTCTCTGCTTTTCTCTCAGCCTTAGTTTCCTCATCTGGAAAATGAAGGATTTGCATAAGGCCCTTTCACCTCTAAATTTCTATCAATTTGCTTTTAAACAAGAGAAAAAGTGCAAATGAAAGTCGCTCAGTCATGTCCGACTCTTTGAGACCACAATGGACTTTACAGTCCATAGGATTCTCCAGGTCAGAATACTGGAGTGGGTAGCCTATCCCTCCTCCAGGGGATCTTTCCAACCCAGGGATCAAATCCAGGTCTGTTGCATCACAGGAGGATCTTTTACCAGCTGAGCCACAAGGGAAGCCCAAGCAAGGGGGTCGTTTCCAGGAATGATATGAAAAGTGTTCACTGTGATGACTGCCACTCACTAATGTATCCACACCTTGTGGGCAGGTACTAAGTCTTCAGTGGCTGTAAGTGGGGAGGTCTGTGTGGTTCCAGGGGAGGGTCTAGGGTGGCCATTACTCGGGGGGTACTTGGGGGCATTCGAGGCAGGGGTTCTTAACAGCTAATAGCAATGTATCTAATTTTTTTTGACAACCAATATGACCATACTTTGCATCCTGGCTGAACACCAGCCCCAGTCATATCCATAATGGTGGAATTGCAGGCCTTGTGAGCAGCAAAGAGAGATTTTCCAGGCAAAGAGGCCACACTGGTGAAACCAATCACGCTCAAGCCCAGCCCTGGTCAACATCTCTGAGAGCAGGATCATCTCTTCCTGGCCACGGCACCTCCCTGAGTCAGCTGTGCACAGTCCCCAGAGACTCGGGTTTGCCAGTGTCTCAGTTTCAGGATGGCTGAGGCCCAAACAGGCAGGCAGGGCACAGCAGGAGCTGGCAGAGCAGGAGAGCCCAAGGAGGCAGCAGGGAGCTCGGGGGACGCCTGCTCCTCCTCTCCCGAGAGACCTAGCCTTGGGCCAATGCCAGATCCGTGGCCTCCCAGATCTGGGCCCCTCCCCTCTGCTTTCACCTCCTTGCCTCTCCCAGCAGGACTTTGCAAACAGCCTCTCCGGATGGGGGTGGACACGGCTGCTGCCTCCTCCCTGCGCACTTTCCATTCCCAGCCCTGAGCCTCAGCCAGGGTTCCTCAGGAAAATTGGCTGAAAGAGACATTTTCCATGCTCTTGACTCCTCTGCTGGGTGGCTGTCCCTGCCTCCACTCTCTCGTCTCTTCTGCAGCTGGTCACCCAGACCCAGCAGGAGGGGAAATACTTGGTCAACGGGTCGCTGCTCACTCACAATTTAATTTTATATGTTATTTTATCTCCCTGGACCTCAGTTTCCTATTCAGTGAGATGAGCTAGCTACCCTGGGAAGCAGGTTTGGGAGTCAGACACTGTTGATTTAATCCTTAGCTCTGCAGGTTCCTAACTGGGTGACTTCGGACAAGATACTTGGTCTCTTGGAGCCTTGGTTTTCCTCACCTGTAAGATGGTATTGTATCCTGCTGTTGTGAAGATGAATGAAACAGCTGTGGTAACTAGAAGAAGGAACGCCCCCTCTACTCCAGGCAGAAAAGTATGAAGAATGGAGTAGCCCAGGCTAAGATTTCACTCCAGGACTTGGAAGCTGCAATTTCAAAGCTTTACTGGGATTTTGGGCAGTGAATAGGCACAATCGTTGAAATATTGCTCAACTTTGGAAGAATCAGAGAAATGCAAGTAAACAGTGAGACACCTTTTCTCCCAAACTTCTTTCACCCTGTGCCTGAGAGAATGGGTGTGTGTGTGTGTGTGTGTGTGTGTGTGTGTGTGTGTGTAATGTCTGTGTTTGTGTGTGCTTCCTCATACCAACAAGCAATTCTTGGACACCTTGCTGGTATCAATTCTGACACCATCTACCCAGAGATAGCATCCGATCATGCAGGCAAAGGGCTCAGTCCCAACAGACCGTCCTCCGTTTTGGATGCCAATTGCCAGTCTGGGTATTTCCCTGTATTTCTGGCTGACTGGCTATAAATCAGAGGTTCTCACGATCCCCTTGGGTTTGGTGAATGGCTCACAGAACTCAGGAAACCCCTTTACTCACTAGATTACTGATATATTACAAAAGATATTAAAGGACATGGAATCAACAGCCAGATGAAGGGTACATAAGGTGAGGTCCGTGGAGTCTGCCAGGGAGACACATGGAAACAGTCTGGTTTCCCCAAGCTGGAAGCTCTCTGAATGCCCTCTGTTGGGTTTTCACCTGGGCATGATAGATTAACCCATTGGCCATTGGTGACTGATTCAACCTTCAGCCTCTTACCCCTCCCTGGAAATCATAGGGTGGAAACAAAAGTTCCACCCCTCTATGCAGGGTTGGTTCCCCTGGCAACCAGGCCCCATCCTTAGATGCTTTCCAAAAGTCATCTTCATGAACATGTTGTGGTGACATAGGGTTTATGAATAACAAGAAACTCACTTCATCTTTATGGTTCTGAAGCTAGTTTTCAAGAAATGAGGACAAGAGACCAAATATTATAACAAAACATTCTCCCATTGCTCTTATGACTTATCTATCCCAAGAGTTTTGGGATCTGTGAGGCAAGAACAGTAGATGAAGACCCAGTATATGTGAAGAATATATTTTGGTTGTCTGAATGACCAAATATATGTTTTCTATAAATTACATTATAGCAACTGGGAAAATTTAGTGTGGGGAAGGAATTGGGCACTGTTGATATGAATATAAATAAAAAGACCTCTCTTGGAGGGCAAGCTGGCAGTCTGTCAAAATGTAAATGTATATGCCCTCTGACTTAGTGAATGTGGATTGGGTAATTTCTCCTCTAAGTGCAAGAATATTTACTGCCACACTATCAAACTAAATTCACTTACCTTTGATTGGTAAAATACGTACATCCACATTGCAGAATATTTTGCAGCAATGAAAGAGAATAAATGAAAGAAAAATGGACGGACTGAAAGGAGAAAAAGGCCCATCACTATCATAATAGAAGATTTAAACACTACTTTCTCACAAACTGATAAAACAAGTAGACATAAAATCACTGAGTATGTAGAAGACTTGAATAGCATGTTCAATCGCTTAGACCTAATGGACATTTTAAGAAGACTACACCCAACAATGGCAGAGTGCAAATTATTTTCATGTACACATGGAACATGAATCATGATAGACCCTATATATAAAACAAATCTAAAATTCTCAATTGGATTAAATTAGAAATCAACAACAAAAAGGCATATAAAAACCTTTCAAATACTTAGAAATTAATATATTTCNACACCCAACAATGGCAGAGTGCAAATTATTTTCATGTACACATGGAACATGAATCATGATAGACCCTATATATAAAACAAATCTAAAATTCTCAATTGGATTAAATTAGAAATCAACAACAAAAAGGCATATAAAAACCTTTCAAATACTTAGAAATTAATATATTTCTGCATAACCTATGGGAAGACGAAATCACAGAGAAAAGGGACAATATTTTGAACTGAATGAGAATAAGAACACAACATACTACAATTTGTAGGCTGCATCTAGAGCACTGCTTAGAGGAAAATTTATAGTTGATAGCTTTTTTTTTTTCAATATAGCTTTGTGTGCTTATATTATAAAAGAAAGGTCCCCTCAAATAATCTAAGTTTCTATGTTAAGAAACTAGAAAAAGAAGAACAAAATAAATCTCCAGATAATAAATTTCATCTATATGTACTGGCATGGATAGGAGGACAAGATAAATTAAGTGAAAAAAGCAAATTATAAGGACTTCCCTGGTGATCCAGTGGCTAGAACACCACACTTCCGATGCCAGGGGCCTGGATTCGATCCCTGGTCAGGGAACTAGATCCCACAAGCCATAACCGAGTTCACATACTGCAACTCACACCACAGCTAAAGATCCTGCGCACCACGACGAAGTTCAAAGGTCCTGAGTGCTGCAACTAAGACCTGGTGCAGCCAAATAAATATGAAAAATAAAAGCAGATTATACATAATATGTATAGTTCAGGGGAGAAGTATCAATAACCTCATACATCCCTGGAGAGGGAAATGGCAACTCACTCCAGTATTCTTGCCTGGAGAACCCCATGGATAGAGGAGCCTGGTGGGCAAACAGTCAGACACGACTGAGTGACTAAACATACGCAGATGACACCACCCTTATGGCAGAAAGTGCAGAGGAACTAAAGAGCCTCTTGATGAAGGTGAAAGAAGGGAGTGCAAAAGCTGGCTTAAGACTCAAAACTCATAAAACTAAGATCATGGCATCAGGTCCCATCACTTCATGGCAAATAGATGGGGAAACAGTGGAAACAGTGACAGACTTTATTTTCTTGGGCTCCAAAATCACAGCAGATGGTGACTGCAATCACGAAATTAAAAGACACTTGTTCCTTGGAAGAAAAGCTATGACAAACCTAGACAGTGTATTAAAAGCAGAGACATCACTTTGCTGACAAAGGTCCATATAGTCAAAGCTATGATTTTTTCAGTAGTTATATATGAATGTGAGAGTTAGACTATAAAGAAGGCTGAATGCTGAAGAATGGATTTTGAACTGTGGTATTGGAGAAGACTCTTGAGAGTCCCTTGGACTGCAAGGAGATCAAACAAGTCAATCCTAAAGGAAATCAACCCTGAATATTCACTGGAAGGACTGGTGCTGAAGCTGAAGCTCCAATACTTTGGCCACCTGATGGGAATAGGTGATTCATTAGAAAAGATGCTGGGACAGATTGAAGGGAGGAGAAGGGGACGACAGAGGACAAGATGGTTAAATGGCATCACTGACTAAATGGACATGAGTTTGAGCAAGCTCTGGGAGATGGTGAAGGACAGGGAAGCCTGGCATGCTACAGTACATGGGGTCACAAAAAGTCACACACAACTGAGCGGCTGAACAAGAACAATAATATCAAGGCAGCAATAGCTTGCTGCTCCTTGCTGTCCCTTCTTTCTTTAAAATATAGAATCCCTGATATTCCTTGATTTTGAGCTGGTATATGGGTATTCAGAAATAAAGTATCCTAGACTTCTTTGCAATTAAGTATGATGATGTGACTAAGCTCTGGTCAATGGGGTATACGCAAAAGTGATATGAACATTTTCTGAGAGGTAGTGCTTTTTTTTTGAGCTCCTAACTACTTCTTGTTGGCGGAAACGTGGATGTGACTAATGCAGCTTGGGCAGTATAATGGATCGAAGATGGTGGAGTCACAAGATAGAAGGAGCCATGCCAGCCTTAGACTGTCTGCTTCTGGATTTATTTTCCATGAGAGAGACACATACTTCTATCTTTCCATTCCTATTATTTTGGATTTCATCTCTTCCAGCTTTTCAGTCCCTTGTAGCTTTCATCCCTATGCAACTAAACACATATGACTATGACCCCATTAATGTCGGGAAAAACAGCAAACAAACTTATATATGTGTGCTAGATGGTTGATTTTTGACTTCGACACAGAAATCCCCAAGGTAATTTGCTTCAACATTGAGGCTGTATTATCTTACGTAACAGTAAGTCCAGAGGTGGGACAGCTTCATAGTTGATTCATTCAGTGGCTCAACTTCATCACCAAGGACTCAGGGGCTTCCTATCTTTCAGCTTTGCCACCTTCTGACTAGATCCCATCCTAACTGCAAGATGGGATCAAGCTCTGGGAAACATGTTCATACACTTCAATGATCAGAAGAAAAAGGACTTCTGCTTTTTGCTGCAACTCTTTTGTTTGCTTGCTTGTTTTTCATCTTTTTCAAAGGCAAAGAAACTTCTTCTAGAACCCTCCAAGTTCATAAGTCCATCTTTAATTTAAATTAATTAATTAATTAAGCTGTGTTGTGAAGCTTGTGGGCTATTAGTTCCCTGACCAGGGATTGAACCTGGGCCCTTGGCAATGTGAATGCTGAGTCCTAAACACTGGACCACTAGGGAATTACCAGGATTTGTTCTTTATTCCAAGGTGGAAAAGGAGAACAGAGCAAAATGTGACTCTTGACAGTGTGGAAGAAAAGAAATATGGCCAAATGTCTGCTACAATGTATATCTAAGTGGGTTGAAAAATCAGGATGGATACACCCCAAACTGCTAACAGTGGGTACTTTTGGGGAGAGGAGTGGGATGGGGGGAGAATGAAAGGAGTCATGTAGAAAGTACTAAAATTGTTATCCAATAAACCTGACCCACTTCTCTGTTGCTTGCAAAAGGGATGACTCACTGGCTCAAGCCGGGTGTGGTGATCTCATGCTTTTTTGACTGATAGTTGCTTTCTCAAAGTCCCTTGCAGTTAGTGATGGCCATGAGACTCAGTCTTGTAAGCAAAGATACAAAAGGAAACTGTCAAGGGAATAATTTCCTCCTTAATAAAAAGAAAACCTCTTTCTGTCCTCTCCTCTTTCATTCTTGCTTGAAATACTGGTGTGAGGATGTGATGCTTGGAGTTGTGGCAGCCATGTTGCAACCATGAAGGAAATGCCTAGAGGTTTATGGAGTGCAGACCCAGTGTCCTGATATTATAAGGTGGATGAATCAACCTTGGAATTGCTTACTTCTGCACATCCCATAAGAAAATATCCTTATAAGGATTTGTATCATGTGCAATCGAGGGCAGCTTAACAGATAAATGCATTTTTACTTTTACCATATCTTTTATGTGGTTCTGATTTATCTTTATAATTAAAATGTATTATTTATGTAATTCAAAGTTCAATTTAAAAAATGTACCACTTGGCATTGGGTACCTTTGGAATCCCAATAAGTCTGAAGAGGCACTCTTGAACAAAAAGAACAAACTGTTCTTTATAATTAAGTACTAACTTCATAGTATGAGGGGTGAACTTGCAGACTGGGGGGGTGGCTTAAAATACATTTCTCTATCACTATTTGGGTTTAGACCAGAGGTTACAAACTCTCAGCCTCTGGTCAGAATCCTACTGGGGGACATGTTTTACTTTTCCTGTCTAGGGCTTAAAAAAAAATAGAATTAGCAGTAATTATTTAGGAATTGGGATACTTCACATAAATATCTGGCTTGCTGCCTTTCTTAGAAAAATTAAAATATCTGGCAACATTGGGTTCACATCCTAACAGGACTAACAGGATACTTAGTTCTGTCTCTCTCTTTAGGCAAGGCAGGACTTCAGTTTTCCACAGAACTTGATGCTTCCTAATGCTGTTACCCAATTGACTTCACTGATTTATATTCTCTGATTCTGTGAGCACTTGCATTAGTGACCCTTTTAGGTTTTGGAGTCACTGTGCACATGTATGTACATACACACGTGTATATAAGATTCAACTGTTTCCTAGACAACAGACTGTGAGAAAAGGCATGGAAACTTATTCACACAGGTGGGCAGACCTTAAAAAGGCCTAAGTTTGGAGTGGTCACATTTACTGTGGACTGTTTTGTAAGACTAGAAGCAGTAAAAAAGAGCCAAGAGCACCCTTGACTGCCCTGCTGGGACACCTGGTGTCTTAAGTGAAAGTTGCTCAGTAGTGTCCGACTCTTTGCAATCCCATGGACTGTAGCCCACGAGGCTCCTCTGTCCATAGGGATTCTCCAGGCAAGAATACTGGAGTAGTTTCCCATGCCCTCCTCTAGGAGATCTTCCAAACCCAGGTTTCCCACATTGCAGGCAGATTCTTTACTGTCTGAGCCACCAGAGAAGCCCAAGAATACTGGAGTGAGTAGCCTATCCCTTCACCAAGGGATCTTCCAGACCTAGGACTCAAACCCAGGTCTCCAGCATTGCAGGCAGATTCTTTACTGTCTGAGCCACCAAGGAAGCCCAATAACTGGGATCTTAATCCAACCTCAATAACTCAGACTTCTGAAGATTACTGCTGAGGGAGGGGGATAATTCTGAGGCAAGGCTTACATTTGTCAGTGGGGAGTAGGGTTTTCCGAAAGGTAAATGGAGATTTCCTCAGGGTAGGCTTGAAATAGCTGGTGCTTTTGGAGAGAAGCACGGGCTTGAAAAAAGAAGGCAAGCTGAGACTCTGGGGACAGTGTCCTGTGCCCCTGATATCCCACTAGGAAGGAACTCCTCTACCTTAGGGCCTTCTCTGTGTATTCATTAGAACAAGATTCAATTTGTGTGCTGGGGGAGAGTAAAAACCTAGCCACAGTCTTCCTACAGCCTCCACTTTATCCTGTCATGGGTTGGCTGCCCCCTCTCCTCAAATGTCCATGTCCTAGTCTTTGGAACCTGTGAATATGTTACACAGCAGAGGGAAATTGAGGTCACAGATAGAATTTCAGGTTGCTTATCATCTGACTTTTAACAGGAAGATTATTCAGGATTGTCGGGGTGGGCTCAGGGTAATCACAAAGGTGGAAGTATGAGAAGGAAGAGAGAACTAGAGAGATGGCAGCATGAGATGGACTTGGCTCCACGATGTTGGCTTTGAAGATGGAGCAAGGGGTCACGAGCCAAGGAAAGTGGCTGACTTCTAGCAGCTGAGAAAGGCAAGGAAACAAAGTCTTCTCTAGAACCTCCAGAAAGTAATGCAGCACTGCAGACACCTTGGTTTTAGCCCAGCGAGACTCAAGTTGGACTTTTATTCAAAGGAACTATAATAAGGCTTCCCAGTTAGCTCAGCTGGTAAAGAATCCTTTGGCAATGCAGAATGGGTTCAATCCCTAGGTTGGGAAAATCCCTTGGAGGAGGGTATGGCAGCCTGGAGAATCCCCATGGACAGAGAAGTCTGGCCAGGCATAGTCCATGGAATCACGGAGTCGGACACAACTGAGCAACTAAGCATCCACGTAAGATAATAAGTTTGCGCTGTTTTAAACCATTAAGTTTGTGGTAATTTGTTACAGCACCACCAGGTAACAAAAGCACCAGGCCACCGGGAGAGGCCACGTATAGGTAAGACTCCACTTTACTGCCAGGATCAACCTCCACCAAAGTGAATGATTCCAGCTCCAGACGTGTGAGATCATTCTAGTCACTCCAGTCTTTGTGAGTTTCCCAGCTGAGGTCTCAGAGAAGAGCCGTACCCACTTTGCTCTGCCCAGATTCCTGACTCACAAAATCTACGAGTATAATAAAACGATTGTTTTTATGCCACTAACCTTTGGGTGGTTTGTTATGCAGCATAGAAGCTAGAAGAGTGATCCATCTTAGCCTTGAACTTGAATCAGGTGGAACTGGGGAAAATGACACACACTGCTGAACCCTGAGCTCCCATCCCATCGTTAATATTATTTTTCACTAAATCCTGAGCTGAACAGAAACAAGGCCGAAATTGAAACTGAACTTGTATATTTCTTCAAGCTGTTCCACTAGAATATTCAAATATTCTTGAGACAGAATTCTGAGAAAGAATTCTACCCTAACCTCTTCACTCCATATATTTTGATTTGCCTAAGGTTACCCAGTCATGGCACAGCTGAGAGATTCTTAATCTTTAAAAAGAATTGAAAAAAATAACAAGCAGCCAATTGTGTCTTAACCCTCCTTAACTTGCTTCAGAGCACACACTCTTGTCAAAGCTTGAATAAAGGATTGAACTGTGCCTGTGAGATCCCACCATCCAAAAATGAGGGAGTTCCAGCCTGAACCTGATTCCTTCCTTGGGGGTCCCTGAGTGGAAGCTCCATGCCCTTGGCTGAGAAGCTGGAACTTTCCACCCAGGCCAGGATCAAATACGGATCCTCAGTATTTGAGCAGCCAGGCTGGGGTGTGTTAGGATCCAGGTGGCCTTCATCTCATTTGAATCAGGCCAGCACAGTTTGTGGCCCTCCCCCAAAGCAAAAGGAGGCGGGGAGACTCTGAGGAGACTTGGGGCCCCTGGGGAGACATTCATCTTTCCAGAGCTTTATCACTTTTTCCATAACAGTACCCTCCCTTCAAGGTGGAAAGTCCCAGCTGGCGGCTAAGGATACTCTCAATGTGCTTTTGTTCTTCACCCTGCTCCCAGCCAAGGCAGCAGGGTGCTGGGCAGACACCAGCTGCGCTGAACTTTCTGCACCATCGAACAGCACCATACAGATAGCCCCTCACAGCATGGGACTAGACTGCCTTGATTCCATCTTGGCTCTGCTATTTGCTAACTGTTCAACCCTGGCAGGGTTTGAACCTCTCTTCGCTATAGTTTCTCCATCTGAAAACTGGCATGATGATGATATGACCTGTTTTGAGGATTTAATATATGAAAAGCACTTAGCACAGTACCTGATACATGATAAGAGTGAAGGAACTGTTTTCTGTTATTATTACATAACCTTGGGCAATTCTCCTTTCTCTGGCCCTCTGTTTCCCCATATGTACAATGAAGATGGCAGTTCCGACTTGCCTCTTGACAACTTACCTGGTTGTGAATCCTGACTACCCTTTCTTGCTGTGTGGCCTTGGACAAATTTCTTCGGTTCTCTCAGCCTCAATGTGCTCATCTGTTATGTTACTTAATGATAACTATTAAGTAGATGGTGATGATGAAATGAGAAAATGCGTACCAAATATGGAATATGGGGCCTACTACATAGAAAGAGCTAAAACAGAGTTAGCTTTTGGGGTTTTTTTTTTTTTTTTTTTGGTTTGTTTTTATGTCTGAGAAAGAACTTTCTGAACTGTCATAGGCCATGTCCCTGGGAGGAATATTGTGGCTTTCTGGCATGCTTTCCCAGCCATGCCTTATTCACAGACTCCTAGAATCTGAGAGATTGGGATTGGAAGGGCCCCTTTACAGATTGGTTAATAAATCGATTCAGCAAATATTTACTACGATGAGTAGTAATCTCCTATGATGACACAGGCTTTTTCCCTAAGGGTTTTTGATATGATAGTAAGAACCAGCATTTACTGAATCTTCCTAGACACAGGAACTGTTGTAAGTCCTTTACACATCTTAAGTCATTTAATCCTCCCATCAATCCTGAGGGAAAGAACTGGCATGAATCTCATTTTATGGATGGGAAAACTAAGGCGCAGAGAGATGGAGGGGGCAGGGGCTGAACACTGAAGTCCTGGTTTAGGGTCCATGCCCTCCACCACCGTGTTGTCTTGCCGTGTTGGCTGCATACCCAACCTTGTATGGGTATGGAAACAGTTTCTTTCATTTTTCTCTCCACTTCCTCCCCCTAATCCTGGTCTCAACAATTTTTCTCCACAATCTAAGTAGCTTCCTCTTGCTTTCTGGCCCTCAGTTTCCCCATCTGTGAATTCAGAGAATAGGATTATTTTCATGACCACCCTCATTTTTAGTGCCTTATCAGTTTGTAATTATTTTAACCATATACTTGTTTTCTAGTGCGTTCCAGGGAGTAACACCCTAGTCCTTCTGTTCACCACTGTCTCCCTAGAATCTGGCACTCTGCCCTGTACTTAGTAGGCCCTCAATTAATAACTGTGGATGAAGAAAAAGAGGAATCGTGGTGACTGTCCCCAGGTTTTCCCAAACCAGCTCCTGTGCTCTGTCCCCGGCCCCTCTTCTTTTCTCAGTCTGTGGGGCCTCCTCCTTCCCTCCCTCCCTCCCACCTCCCAGGGCCGGCTTGGGCCCTCCATCCGGCCTGCATTTTTCCGGGTTTGATATCATTTTTTCCACTCTCCCGCCTGCTGCCGGCTGCCTCTGCCAACTTTCCACAAGGATAGCCCCTCCCCCATGACCACAGGCCTCCAGAGACTGCTTGGGGTGGGGGAAGACCCTCCTCCCTTTCCCTTCCCCAGGCTGAGGTTGGGACAGGAAAGTTTGCCATCACTGCCCACCAGCAAGATTGGGGTGGGGGCAGGTCATAGCTGGAGGACATGGTGGCTCGCTTCCCTGTGCTTTGGTGTCCTGGCAGCAGGGACTTGGCCCACGTGCGGGTCTGAGGCATCTGAGCAGGCAGCTGGATGGGGGCAGGGGTGTCAGGCAACAGGGACACAATGGTCCAAACCGTTTGCATCTTGTTCTCCTCTCAAAGTAGTGTGACACCACTTCCCCTTAGGCTGGAAACTCCTGACCTGACCCCAAAGGCCCATCCCCAGCCAGACTGGATGCCTCATTCCCTCCTACTTCTCACACAGAAGTAGGAGAAGGCTGGGCTCTGGGGTCTGGTCCTTATTCTCACTGGCTGGGTGGCTCTGGGGCACTTACTTCCCCTCTCTGGGCTTCAATTTCCACAGCTGCAAAATTGAGTGAGTTGGATTACATTGCAGGTCCATCCTGCGGATTAACCGATTGAACTTCATGGAGTCCACCCACTCCCTTTATATTGTATGCAAAACTGTGTTTGAAAGTCTATTTCCCTGAGAGTCTACAGTTTTTTGTCACATTCTCCAAGAGAACAGTGGGAGATGTGAGGAACAGGAAGCCTGGCGCGCTGCAGTCTATGGGGTCACAAAGAGTTGAATGTGATTTAGTGACTGAACACCACCACCATCAAGAGAACTTGGATAAGTTGGGCCCAGCCTTGTAGTCTCACAAGCCTGGACTGAATTCTGGCAACTTCACTTACAGCAGCTGTGTGATCTGCAGCATAAGCTTTCACTGTTTGTTCCTCTGTTTTCTAACTAGTTAAACATGGGTTGTGAAGATTAATTGTTGTGACAGCTTAGTATCCAGTCAGCTCCCAACAAACACCAGCTATTATATTGCTAGGGTGCAGGCTAAAATTCCTTTCAGAGAATATTTTGTGGATTTAAACTAAACAATGGATTAATGAGAAAATAAGAGGTTATCACACTGAACTGTGGTGTTTGTGCTCTACGAGGTCTCCCTCAGAGTCGTGGGGCAGGGGCTGTGCCCAGCAGTTCTGGGATGAGCCTGAATATACAATTTCTCCAGTGATCTTACTGACTAACCCTGACACCCAGAAAGTGAAAGTTAGTCACTCCGTCCTGTCCAACTCGTTGGGTTACCATGGGTGGAAATCTCCAGGCAAGAAAACTGGAGTGAGTTGCCATTCCTCTCTCCAGGGGATCTTCCTGACCCAAGGATCGAACCCTGGTCTCTTTGCACTGCAAGCAGATTCTGGGCCACCAGGGACCCTGACACCCAGGTCAGCAGGCTAACTCAGTCTGCAGTCCTGCGTACATGGGCAAGCAGGACATGGAGACACCTGGACGAGCCCCAAAGAAGAGGTCTGGGCACTCAGACAGGAGATCCTTTTGGTCTGGTTTATTGTGGGGGCCATTTCTGAGGGTTGGCCAGAGCCCAAGGACAAAAGAGATTTTTGTTTTTTGCCTTTTTTTTTTTTTTTTTTACAAAAAGACACCCACCGCATAAAAAACCCAATTTAAGCTTTGGCCCCGTAGTCTGTCCATCACTTCCCTAGGGCAGAGAGGTCTGTGAAGCTGTGGCTGGGGTGATGCTCTCTCTGTCCCTTGGGGCAGCGGGAGGCCAAGACCCACGATACACACTCTAACCACCAAGACTCTGACCCTCGGTAGTGCTACTGGAGCCTAGAACGCACCCCAATGTCTCGTCACCCCTTGGAGGGCGGGTGGGCGGCCTCAGAGCACGGCCAGGTTGTGGCAGGACTTGGAGCGGGCCTTGAGAGCCCGGCGGCGTGCGCTACGGGCTGTCAAGCGAGCCAGGAAGCGTCGAGCACGCTGCCCTAGGCTCGCCCTTCGTCTGGGTGCGGGCGGCTCCCCGGCTGCACAGTCCCGGCGGCGCAAGCGCAGTTGGCGCACCACGCCTTCGAAGAGCTCCGCTACGTTGTGCTGCAGCGTGGCTGACGTCTCGATGAACTTGCAGTCGAACACCACAGCGCACGCGCGGCCCTCTGACGGGGGCGAGGTCAGATAAGCCGGGACAGAGCCACAACCGGAAAAAGGAGATAAAGGTAGCAGAAGATGTGGTCAATTTCAACCAGGAAGCACAGTTTTTCCTTTCCCCAAACCTCGTGCTCCATGCCAGGGGACTCAGACATAAATCTGGCGTTGAGTTAGTTCACAGGCTAGTGATTGATACTAGTGGCAGAAATGAGGCTGGGAAGACAGGGAGGTTGGGAGCAGTTAGGTCCCACAGAAGAGTCTTGAATGCCAGGGAAGGAGTCTAATCTGTGCATCATAATTATCTCGGGGAGCTTGTTAAAATGCAAGATTGCTGAGCCCAGCCACGGAGATTCTGATTCTGTAGGTGAGGCTTGGAACCTGCGATTTAACACAATCGCCCAGGGGGCATGTTGCAGAATTTTGGGATGTCTGCTTATAAAGCATATGGTCTCCCAGCTGCAGGATGCCACTGGACTGGATGTAGGGCCCTGGAGTCTAGCCGTCAGTGGCTGGTGACCTTGTGGAACTGGTTACCTGCTCTGGGTCTCAGTTTCCATAGTTTTTAGATTTGCCCTATGAGTAGGGCCATTTTAAGATCCGTATCCCGGGATTTTCCCAAGGTGACACAGGGAATTATGGCAGCATTTGCCCCCTTATCTGCCTAAAGTATAAACCTCATTCCCATCCTACTAGTTAGATCATCCCAGCCCTTCTTCCTCAGCCAGTGTCTCAGTACCCTGAGAAAGACCTGTATCTGTCTCACCTGATACATCAATCATATTCTCCATCCCACTTTAAATACACTTTAAACATTTTGGTTTGCAGTTGCTGGCTGACAAATATTATGTTTTGTAGATTTAGCGCTGTGAAATTTGAATTTATAATTTTCTAACTATTTTGGAGCCAATAATTGTCTTTTTCAGGTCTCAGATGTAAGTCCCTGAAAAGCTTATAGACGCTGGGCTGTCATGCCTGGTGAATGGTGTCTCTGACTAAGGGCACTGGGGCACATAGGGGAGTTTTTAGGCAGAGAAGTGACAAAGTCCGCTCTAGTTCTGGAGAGCTCTGGCAACTGGTGAGGAGGACTCATGGAATGGGGACAGAGAAGTGTAGGGGTTGGCCCAGGCTAAAGTGGAGATGCCAGGATGGGGCAGAGGCTGTGGGCATGGCAGTGGGAGGGAATGTGGGGTTAAGGGAAGTGGACTTGACAGGATTTGGGGAGTCAGAGAGGAGGCAAAAATGATTTCTAGTTTTCAGGTTTAGGCAAATAGATGTAGGATGGAGGTGGCTGGGGGGATGGGGTGGGATGGGATGGAGGTGGGGGGTGGAGCACGCGTTACCGAGAGGAAGAGCACTGGAGAAGACTCAGTGACAGTGGGGCTGAGAGAAAGTCGGAGAAGGAGGGTGGAGGGCTCACCTTCCACGGAGACTTCTCGGCAGCGTGCCAGATCTGCCTTGTTGCCCACCAGGATGATGGGCACGTGGTCCGCCTGATGTGTGCGCCGAAGCTGGATGCGGAGCTCAGAGGCACTCTCGAAGCTGCCCCTGTCTGCGATGGAGTACACAATGACGTAGGCACTGCCCACCTGCAGGCACGACTCCTGGCTCCAGTTTTCATCCTGCAGGGTAGGGAATCAGAGGGTACTGNAGAGAAAGGAACCTGTCCATAGTCAAAGCTAAGAACCCAGAATGAGAACCCACATCTGTCTGACTCAGTTCAAAGTTATCTGGGAAGGGTCAGTATGACTGTTAAGAACCTACCCCCTTTGACAATAATGGATACCAAGGCCTCCCTACTTATCTACCTTATTTGGTTATCAGAAAACTTTCCTGGCTTCTTCGCCCCTAACAACAAGGCTTCCACCACACTCTGCATCTCCCACTCCTGCCCACCGTCTTCCCTCCTGCTCAGCCTGCTCATCCCTTCTAACCCCACTTACCAGTCTACTTGGAAGCCCTCTCACACTCTGCCCAGTTGAGTTCTTCTGGTCTACCCCTGCCTCAAGCCCCATGGTTCCTGCAGCCACTTGCCTATGCCATTCTTAATGGCACTTGTCACACTGCATTATAGCTCTATTTCCATAGCATCCCTTCCTGATCATGAGCTTTTGGAGGGCAGGAACTGTGTCTTATTAAACACTTAGACAGCTTGTACCCAGGTGGTTCAGTCTGAGTGCTGTCCCTGTCAAAAGACCATCATCCAAAACAGAATATCAAAATTATTTCAGTTCTTCCCTTTCCTCGTCAAACATCTTGAAAGGATTCCACTTTTTAAAATGCCCCTTGCCTCTCACCCACCCCCTTTCCTCACACCCACCATTGCTCCTCCAACTCTCCAAGTCTATCCAGAAAAAGCCCTCCCCCGGAAGACAGCCTTCTGTCCTCACTTCTCTCCCTTCCTTTCTCTCTTAACTCTGGACTGCAAAAGGTCAAAGGAACTGTCCAGCAAGACCAGACCCTCCTCAAACCAGACAAAAGAGCTGAACAGGCAAAGCCAGAATGCTCTTTAGAAGGAACAGGAACCAAATAGATCTTTTGTCTCCAATGTTCTGCCTATGTGTGGGTGAAAGTCACTCAGTTGTGTCCTACTCTTTGTGACCCCATGGACTGTAGCCAGGCTTCTCTGTCCATGGACTTCTCCAGGCTGGCATACTGGAGTGGGTAGCCTTTCCCTTCTCCGGGGGATCTTCTCAACCGAGAGATCNCTTTTGTCTCCAATGTTCTGCCTATGTGTGGGTGAAAGTCACTCAGTTGTGTCCTACTCTTTGTGACACCATGGACTGTAGCCAGGCTTCTCTGTCCATGGACTTCTCCAGGCTGGCATACTGGAGTGGGTAGCCTTTCCCTTCTCCGGGGGATCTTCTCAACCGAGAGATCGAACCCAGGACTCCTGCATTGCAGGCAGATTCTTTACCACCTGAGCTACCAGGGAAGCCCCTCTGTCTTGCCTGTAGAAGGAATCAATGAATGAGAGAATGGAGTGAAGTAGTGTCATTAGCCAGATTTTTCAAGTAGAGAAACTGCAGCTCAGAGAGGATTGGTGGTTTCCCCAGGTGACTCAGGAAATTATGGCAGAATTTGCCCCCCAATCTGTCCAAAGTATAAACCTTAGCCCCATCCCACCCGTTAGACCATCCCAGCGTTCCTTTCTCAGCTAGGGCCTCAGTACCCTCTGATTCCCTACCCTGCAGGATGAAAACTGGAGCCAGGAGTCGTGCCTGCAGGTGGGCAGTGCCTACGTCATTGTGTACTCCATCGCAGACAGGGGCAGCTTCGAGAGTGCCTCTGAGCTCCGCATCCAGCTTCGGCGCACACATCAGGCGGACCACGTGCCCATCATCCTGGTGGGCAACAAGGCAGATCTGGCACGCTGCCGAGAAGTCTCCGTGGAAGGTGAGCCCTCCACCCTCCTTCTCCGACTTTCTCTCAGCCCCACTGTCACTGAGTCTTCTCCAGTGCTCTTCCTCTCGGTAACGCGTGCTCCACCCCCCACCTCCATCCCATCCCACCCCATCCCCCCAGCCACCTCCATCCTACATCTATTTGCCTAAACCTGAAAACTAGAAATCATTTTTGCCTCCTCTCTGACTCCCCAAATCCTGTCAAGTCCACTTCCCTTAACCCCACATTCNTCTCTGAGTCTGTTTTTTCATCTGTAGAATGAGAGGGCAGGTCTTGACCATTCATTCATTCCTTGCACATATTTATTTATGACGGATTTGCTATGTGTTAGGATCACAAAAGCTGGATGGTACATGGATTGATAGGTAAGAACCCCTTGAGGGTTGATTAAAAATGTAGATTCAGAACCCCACTTTTATAGGTTCTATTTCATTAGGTCTGGGGTAAGACTTGAGACTCTGATTTTTAATACCCTTCAGGTGACCCTGATGGACAGCAAGGCTAAAGTACTACTGTTTGAGCCAACAGCCCTCCAAATCCTGTCAGATTTTGCCTCTCTGACATAAAAAAATATCATCTAGCCCAAGGATGGAAAGAATGGATGCTTATTTCAATAAGGCTGCTGCTGCATGGACCCTCTTTGGGAAATGCCTTCACAGACACTGGCCAGGGAATCTGCAGGGAAACCCAGGGTCAGACAAGAAGAAAACACTTTCTTAGGCCACACAACAGTTGGGCAATTCCTGCCACCTAGTTCAGTATTCTTCCTACTTTGTCTCCCAAATGGGACTCTCAGTCTGATCACTTTTCTTAAGTCCTTGGACTCTGCCCCATAGGATTCTCAACTGTATCCAAACAGTAGACCCTCTCCAGACCCCAGTCTGTGAGCTCCCTGAGGCCAGAGGACACGTCTGCTTTATTCACTCCTGGGTCTCCAGTGTCCTGGTCCATGGTATGTGTCCACCAAGGGTTCTTTCTTTCTCCCTTCTCCCCTCCCTCTCACTTTTCCCTCTTCCCTTCCCTCCCTCTATTCTTTATTTAATAAATAGCTTGGGGTATAAATCAGTCACTGGATCCCCAAGGCTTTCCACTGGGGCAGAAGTATGTGGGACCCAGAAGGCTGCCGCCACCTGAATGACCCCAAGGGTGGCCATGAGCAATGGGGCTGCAGGAACCCAAGATCAGACCCTGGGGTGGGCCTTGCACACCTGGCCCTCCCCTTGCCTTGGTTGAGGTGTGGACCAACCAGTATTTCTTAATGAACAAGTGAAGGAGTAGAATGTTGGATGGAGGTTCAGAAGGTGATGCTCCCAGTGGGGATAGAAAAGGGCAGTCCTAGTGCATAAGACTGCAAACTTGGATTTCCCTGGTGGTCCAGTGGTTAAGAATCCACCTGCTAATGCAGGGGACACAGGTTTGATCCCTAATCTGGGAGGATCCCACAGGCCGAAGGGCAGCTGAACCTGTGTGCTACAACTACTGAAGCCCTTGCACCTAGAGCCTGTGCTCCACAGCAAGAAAAGCCACTACAATAAGAGGCCCACTCACTGCAGTGAAGAGTTGTCCCATTCGCTGTAACTAGAGAAAGCCATTGCACAGTCAAAACAAATAAATAAACAAATATTTTTAAAAACAGTGCAAACTTTGGGGTTTGGTAGATCTGAGTTTGAATCCTACTTGCTATCTGAGAACTTTGGACATGTTACTTAACCTCTCTGAGCGTTTGATTTCCTCATCAACAGAATGAGAATCAGAAGTACACTCGCTCAAGTTTTTGTCTTGACCAAATATCATAATATATATGTCCAGTGCTTAGCACTTGGGGCTGACACTCAGGAAGAGGGTGCTCCATCAGTGTCAGCTGCTCTTAAGAGAATCATCATCATTCTTATGATGTTCATTTGGACCCAGGTTTCCTTTTATGCTGGTGAAAAGGAATTGGCCCCATAGCTCCTTCGTCTCTAAATTTGGGCCTATCACGAGCTGCCAGCCATTCCTGCCATGACCCAACACTGTCCCTCTAAAGCCCTACTCTGTGGACAGGGCCTCCCTGAGTGTTAGGAGAGGGGCCTACCCCTTAGAGAGATGGGATCCAGGTGACTTTTGGATCCTTCTCTTTGCTTAGTTGTATTTCTTCAGGGTTCTACAGTGAGCATACCTGTATAGCAAGCAGAAAAGAACTCCAACAAGTTAAGAAAAGCATGGGGACCTGTCCTTGCCTGATGCTCTCTTCCTGGTTTGGAGTGGGCTAGCGAGGGACATCCTTGGTGTCCTTTTTTTCACTAGCTACCAAGTTATGATTAATAAGAATTATCTTTATTGCCAATTCTTCACTCGTGTTCACCAATTTTTTCATGCTCCAAACTGTGCTTACCCCTGTGAAACTGCATGCTACTGCTGCTAAGTCGCTTCAGTCATGTCCGACTCTGTGCGACCCCATAGACGGCAGCCCACCAGGCTCCGCCATCCCTGGGATTCTCCAGGCAGGAACACTGGAGTGGGTTGCCATTTCCTTCTCCAATGCATGAAAGTGAAAAGTGAAAGTGAAGTTACTGAGTCGTGTCCAACTCTCAGCGACCCCATGGACTGCAGCCTACCAGGCTCCTCCGTCCATGGGATTTTCCAGGCAAGAGTACTGGAGTAGGGTGCCATTGCCTTCTCCGTGAAACTGCACAAGAATGTTAAAAAAGAAAAAAACCTAGCTGGTAAGGAAGACAGGAATGATCCACCCATTTATCAGGTGGGAAAATTGAAGCTCAGAGAGGGTAAGCCAATTGCAGAAAGCCTATATGTCAGCCAAAGGAATGGCGGTGTGTGGGGGGGTGTTCCCTCCTCTGTGCAATGTGAGTGGGTGAAGTGGGATGAGGGTGCTCAGAAGTGGGATGAGGGTGAGCAGAAGGTTTGCAGGGGTAGAAGCACATCCTGGGATGCTATCAATAGGGGATGAATAGACTGGGAAAAGAGGGTCAGGGTCATTAGGTTCTTCTGGCTTCGGTTGGAAAGGCTGCTGAGGAGCTGTGGGTTTGGGTACCACCCACAGCTCCATGAGGAGCTGAGGATGGACCCTGTCCTGTCCCTGCTCCGTGGTGTCCTACGAGAAGACAGGAGTTTGGTACTAGCCTCAGCACTGCTGCTGTGCTTGGTCACTCAGTCGTGTTGGACTCTGTGCGACCCCACGGACTGTAGCCCGCCAGGCTCCTCTGTCCATGGGATTCTCCCAAGCAAGAATACTGGAGTGGGTTGCCAAATCTTCAGATCTTCCCCAGCACCTCTCCCCTCAAATCCTGCCTGCAGTGCCATACCAGCTTCTCAGCCTCCCAAGTGTCCATGACCAGCAGCGTGGTGTCCTCTCCATCCACTGTGAGCGTCCTCTCGTACACATCTTCTGCAAAAGAAGAAAGTCGGGTTTCAGGGAGGAGACGCAGGCCTGGGGAAGGGTGCAGCCCTTCCTAACCCCTCTTTTGGGTCACATCGCTCCCTCCACTTCTCCTTGAAGTGTTCACTATACTTGTTTGACGTCTGTTCCTCTTGACGGGTCAACAAGCGCCGGGAGGAGTCTTGGCTCCCCAGCTCCCAGTACAGTACCCGGCACACAGTTGGTGCTGAGAAAGCTTCTGTTGGTTGGTTTGACTAAACGGATGTGGAGCCGTGGGGTTAAAGTGGGGCTGGGAATTCTCCCAGTCCTGCTCTGTCCCTGGCTTAGCGTGTGCTTCAAGAACATCACGTCACCCTCTCTAGACCTCCGTCTCCCCATCTGTTGTACATACCGGTGTACATGTATAGACCTTCCATATAGGTTTTCACTCTGCGCGACCAAGGCTGGAGAAAGAGCCTGGTCAGTATATCTCTACCTCATCTCTGCCGTTAAGCCTCCCTTCCCCCTGCCCACTCCACACACACACTCATCCTGGGTCCTTTCCACCAGCCCTGAAGAGACCCATCTTCATTTCCTCTGTCCTGTCCCTGATCCCCATCATCCTGGGACCCCCAGCCCTCTCAGTTCACTGCGCCTCTTGGGAATAGAGGAACCCAGGGCCCCAAACTTAGAATCTGGGAATTTCCATTTTGGGCAGGATTTCAGTTTGGCTGCAGGTCATGGTGGACACGGATGGTTGTCTGTGGGGCTGGTAGGGTCCGAGAACTGGGAGGAAGTCCACTGTTTCTTTGTAACTGGGACTTGTGGAACTCAGAATTGCTTCCCTTATGACAGGAAAATGAAGCATACCTTCTCCTCCATGAGAAATTAGCAAACTTCTCAGCCGCTATTCAAGGAATTCCCCCTCCTATGTCTTTGTGCAGGTTATGCCCTGCATAGCTCTAGGGGGCCTCATTCACTTCAAAACCTGGGTGAATGACGCCCCTTAGGGCTGAGCAGGGCAGGAGCTGTACAAAGGTTCTTGGCAGCCGTATGTCCCAGATGACAAGGGATTTGACTCCTTCGACCACAGCCCAGCCCAGCCCACAGGGTCCCTACCTCCCAGCTGTTCGTGGAGGTCCCTCTCTTGCTTCCCTGCAAAGAGACTGGCCAGACTGGTCTTCCCGACACCAGGATCTCCAAGCAGGACCACGCGATAGAGGGCCTCCCAAGAGCTTTCAGAGTCGCTGGATTCAGAGGACCAGCCGTTGGGAGCAGGTGAAGGTTGCCGGGTAGCGGTGTTGAGGGAGACTGACTGGCCCAGTCGAGGATGCTGGGACTGTGTAGATGGTGCTGTGCCCAGAAGGCCAGGCTGGTGGCCCCGGGCGGACAGGGGCAGTGGAGTGCTGGCTCGGCGACGCAGGGGGGTCTTTGCTTCTTGCTGAGTATTTAGGGTCATCCTTGGGAGGGGGGGTTTCCTTCCTTCCTTCCTTCTGCAAGAAGTGGGAGTGGGTGGTGAGCCAGGCGAGGTGCGCTGAGCCCCTTCTGTAGAGTCCTGATGAACTGCTGCTCAGGCTTCGTCCAGAGCCCTTTCTTGTTCAGATGGGAAGAGGCGGCACCTCAGATCCTCCAGATGGGGGCTTTCTGGCTTCAGGCCCAGAGTGAACTTAGGTCAGGCCAGGAGGGGTGAGTGTGCGTGAACACACACATGCATACACACCCAGAGGTCACTTTCTATTCTTTGAGGAAGACCCACTCCCCCCAGACACACAGGCAGAAGGGCAGCAGGGAGACAGGATGTCCACACAAGCATGCACACAGAGCTGCCCCCCTGCATTCAGAACAGGAGACTCATGTTCATGAGTTCATGCCCCCTCCTCCGCTTCCCCACGACTGGATTGGGGTTGGAGAATACAAGGAGGGTTGAGAGCCCCTTGGTTGGGGGCGGGGGTGGGGTGGGGAATTCACTTCTGCATCCCAGGAGAGCTGAGGAAGAGGCCCGGGAGGACAAATGCGTACTGCCAAAGACTGGGGGTCGGGGTGGGGGGGTTTCCCTCCGGCTGAAACCCGAGAGCCCCGGTGCCATGGGAACAGCGTGTCCGGCCCGCCCCCTCCGTGAAAAATTCAGGAGCCACTGGCACGACGGCCTCCAGCTGCTGTAGGAGGGCGGGGCTCGGAGGCAGCCAGACCCCAGGTCTGGTGACAAGAAGGGGTCCCGGAGGGGAAGTGGGTGGGTGGAGAGGAGACCCACAGAGCCCAGGAGGGCATAGCATTCCCAGAGTCCGAGCTTCCCCAGTCCTGAGGGTCCTGGGTGCGAGTCCCCAGATCCCTGGAGGGTTCCCAGGCTACCTAGCTCTCCTGACCCCAGATCCGGGGATCTACACCCGGGGGGGGGGCGGGTTCGAGGGCCCCCTCCTCCTCCCAGCTTGCGCGACAGAACTCTTCCGCCCTCCGCACCCCCCTCCCCCCCCCCAAAAAAATAGACGTCTAGGAAAACTCCGCTCCAACTCGACTAAGTTGGTGGCGGGCTGCGTGGGGCTTTNCCCGGGGGGGGGGCGGGTTCGAGGGCCCCCTCCTCCTCCCAGCTTGCGCGACAGAACTCTTCCGCCCTCCGCACCCCCCTCCCCCCCCCAAAAAAAATAGACGTCTAGGAAAACTCCGCTCCAACTCGACTAAGTTGGTGGCGGGCTGCGTGGGGCTTTACCTTGGAGTGGGGAGGGATCCACGGGCCTCGGCGGCCGCAGCTGCCCGGTACTCCAGGCTGTACCACTGCCTCGCTGCGCAGCCCCTCGGCCGGGTCCCGCCCAGCCGCCCGGCCGGGGAGGAGCCGCGACCCCGCCCCGTCCAGCCCCGCCCCATTAGGGCAGCCCCGGGGTCTCCGCCCCAAGGCTTTGACTGCTGAATGACTTTTTGCGGAACTCTGCTGACCCATCGCTTTAAGTTCTTTGCCAGGGATGGGGGGATAAGAGAGTGGAAGGACACAGGTCCCAGATTCCTGACCCTGGATCCGCTTTGCATCCACATCTATCCACTCCAGCAATGGGGCGACCAACTCTTTGTTGTTGTTCAGTTGTTAAATCATGCGGGACTCTTTGCGACCTCATGGACTGTAGCATGCCAGGCCCCCCTGTCCTTCACTATCTCCCAGAGTTTGCTCAAATTCATGTCCAGTCTGATGATGCTATCTAACCAGCTCATACTCTGCCGCTCCCTTCTCCTTTTGCATTCAGTCTTTTCCAGCATCAGAGTCTTTTTCCTATAGATCCACTCTTCATATCAGGTGACCAAAGTATTGGAGCTTCAGCTTCAGCATCAGTCCTTCCAGTGAGTAATCAGGGTTGATTTCCTTGAGGATTGACTGTTTGATCTCCTTGCAGTCCAAGGGACTCTCATGAGTCTTCTCCAGGGCTTCCCTGATGACGCAGTAGTAAAGCATCTGCCTGCCAAGGCAGGAGACTCGGGTTTGATCCCTGATCTGGGAAGATCCCACATGGTGTGGAGCAGCTAAGCCCATGCACCATAACTACTGAGTCAGCATGCTAGAGCTCACAAGCCACTGACTCCTGATGCTCTCCTGCCCTAGAGCTCATACTCTGGAACAAGAGAAGCCGCCACAATGAGAAGCCTGTGCACCACAACTGGAGAGTAGCCCACTGACTCCTGATGCTCTCCTGCCCTAGAGAAAAACGCTTGCAGCAACTAAGACAAAGTACAGCCAAAAAAAAGTCTTCTCCAACACCACAATTCAAGTGCACCAATTTTTCAGCTCAGCCTTCATTATGGTCCAGCTCTCACATCCGTACATGACTACTGGAAAACCCTTAGCTTTGGCTATATGGTCGTTTAGCTTTCACAAAAATCCCTTGGGAAACTTGTTAAATATTCGGATTCCTGGTCCTACCATGCAAGAAAGACAGATTCAGCAGTCCTACAGAGAGGTTTGAACATCTGCATTTAAAACAAGAACGCCTTCTTCGGTGATCAGTGCAAAGAAATAGAAGAAAAGAACAGAATGGGAAAGACTAGAGATCTCTTCAAGAAAATTAGNTGGGGGGCAAAGGGAGCCCAGGAATTCTGCCCTGCAGGGTTCTGAATGTCTTGTTTTGACCACTCATTCATTCATTCAACAAATTCTAAAGTAAGCGTCCCTTATGCAGCTAGGGCTGTCCTGTGCCCGGAAGAATGGCTGTCCCCTACTTGATGAATATTTACTGAACCTTTAAAAAATATATTTATTTATTTTTGGTTTTGGTGGGTCTTTGTTGCTGTACATGGGCTTTCTCTAGTTGTGGACAGAGGGGTAACTCTAGTTGCAGTGGCTTCTCTTGTTGTAGAGCATGGGCTCTAGATTCCCAGGCTTCAGGAGTCACAGCTTGAGGACTCTAGAGCTCCGGCTCAGTAGTTGAGATGCAGCTCGGACTTAGTTGCTCTGTGGCATGTGAATCTTCCTAGACCAGTGATCTAACCTGTGTTGCCTGCATTGGCAGGCGGATTGCTAACCACTGGTCCACCAGGGAAGTCCTTACTGAACTTGATCATGTTGCCTAGATTATTAGCTCATTTAATCCTGATGCCACATTACGAGGATTAACATAGTGTGGCTTGCCTGAGCCTGCACTTAGATCTCTGTGTTCTGTCCCTTTCTATCATGGTCTGTGCTCCTCCCGACCCCCTCCAGTTTTCCTAGGCCTGTAGGAGGAGAAAAGTGACATTGTGAACTTCATATAGAAGAGAAGTTGGCCGTAGGAAACTTGTGGTTTGGCCATCCACGGGTCTTTGAGCAGGATGCTTCCTTTAAGTTGTGATGGACTGGGGTAGGTGTGCTTGTGGACCCCATATGGACCAGGCTGTGCCTGTAGGTAGGCCTCATTGTCATGGCTGAGGGGGTCCAGGTGTCCAGGTCAAGGCAGCTGCCACAGCAGCCTGGCAGACGTGCTCAGTCCCTGCAGGGCTTTGGGCAGATGCTGAATCCCCCTGCCCCTCAGGCCTGGTTTCCTTCTGTGGTTTGGCCCTCTAAACTTCTATTTGCTACCTACAAGATGGGCTGTGAGTGGTGCAGTGTTGTTTGGGAGTGACACGACTTTTAAAACATTTATTTATTTGGCTGTGCCAGGTCTTAGTTGCAGCCTGCAGAATCT
Organism: Neotragus moschatus; assembly: GCA_006410615.1. Classification (NCBI taxonomy): domain Eukaryota; kingdom Metazoa; phylum Chordata; class Mammalia; order Artiodactyla; family Bovidae; genus Neotragus; species Neotragus moschatus. Next base: position 2,692,479 of record SJYA01001955.1, on the reverse strand, counting down.
TCCATCTTCATTCCTTGTGCCATTCGGGGTCTTTCAGTTCAGTTCAGTTCAGTTCAGTCGCTCAGTCGTGTCCGACTCTTTGCGACCCCATGAATTGCAGCATGCCAGGCCTCCCTGTCCATCACCAACTCCTGGAGTTCACTCAGACTCACGCCCATCGAGTCAGTGATGCCATCCAGCCATCTCATCCTCTGTTGTCCCCTTCTCCTCCTGCCCCCAATCCCTCCCAGCAGCAGAGTCTTTTCCAATGAGTCAACTCTTTGCATGAGGTGGCCAAAGTACTGGAGCTTCAGCTTCAGCATCATTCCTTCCAAAGAAATCCCAGGGCTGATCTCCTTCAGAATGGACTGGTTGGATCTCCTTGCAGTCCAAGGGACTCTCAAGAGTCTTCTCCAACACCACAGTTCAAAAGCATCAATTCTTGGAGTAAAACTCATTTATTTATTTTTAATTGAAGGATAATTGCCATACAATGTTATATTGGTTTCTGCCGTACAACAACATGAATCAGTCATAATTATATATATGCCCTCCCTCCGGAACCTCCCTCCCACCCCTAATCTAGGTCATCACAGAGCACCAGGCTGGATTCCCTATGTTATATAGCAACTTCCCACTAGCTATTTATTTACACAGAGCAGTGTATAGATGTCAATGCTACTTTCTCAGTTTGTCCCATCCTCTGCTTCCCCTGCTGTGTCCACAACTGACCAGGGATTGAACTTGGGCCCCTTGCAACGGGAGTTCGAAGTGTTAGACGCTAGACCACAAGTGAGACCAGACCAGTGAGAGTGAGACAACTTTGAGTCCCATCTCTGCAACTCGATTGCTGTACGCCTTAGGCAACTCACTTCCCTTCTTTGGGTTTCAGTTTCTTTATTCAAGAGCTTCTCTGATAGCTCAGTTGGTAAAGAATCCGCCTGCAATGCAGGAGACCCCAGTTCGATCCCTGAGTCGGGAAGATTTACTGGAGTAGGGGATAGGCAACCCACTCCAGCTTCCCTTGTGGCTCAGCTGGTAAAGAATCTGCTTGCAATGAGGGAGACCTGGGTTCAATCCCTGGGTTGGGAAGAACTCCTGGAGAAGGGAACGTCTACACACTCCAGTATTCCGACCTGGAGAATTCCACGGACTGTATAGTTTATGGGGTCACGGAGAGTCGGATATGATTGAGCAACTTTCACTTCTTTATTCAAAACTACAGTTTGAACAGGTTACACTGTTGCTACAAAACTTAGAGTCATCTACCAAACGAAGGCCTGAACTTGGCATTGAAGGCCCACTGTGCTCCAGCTCCAGTCCTCTGCAGCCCCATTTCTAGTCTTTTTTGAACAAGCCCTTTGCTCTAGCTAATACTCTTTAAGCCACATTCTGTTCTTTCAGACTGTAATACCCTTTCTTCTACTCATCTTTCAAGATGCAACTCAGGTGCCTAGGTACCAGACACTGTAATGAGCTCTGTACATGTATTATCTCAGTGGTCCTCAAGCTTTAGTGGTGTGTAAATTCACCTGGAAGACTTGTTAAACCATAGCTTGCTGGGATTCACCCCCAGAACTTTTGATTCATTGGATTTGGATTGACCTTGAGAATTTGCATTTCTAACAAGCTCTGGGTATTGCCCCACCTCTCAGGTGGGGAAGCTGTCCAGGTTCTGACCCCAGGACATTGCTTCAAGACATTCTGTCCTCAGCTTCAGAGCTCAGCAACCTGCAGATGGTATGGTTGATCAGTTCCCCACAGAGCTGGCTAAGATCCAGCTACATCCTTGGGCCCACAAGGCCTCAGACTCCCACTTAGGTCTCCTGCTGCCCACACCCCTGCCTTGATCTGCAGCCCGATAAAGGCTGATCCCCAGGCAGCAAGACTCAGCGTGCTTGGCTCCTCTTCTCTTGTGCTCTCCCCAGTGGTTCCCTGGCCCCTCCAGAGCCCTGTGGCCATGACACAGCTGCTTCTGCTTCTTGTGGCTCTCCTGGTCTTGGGTCATGTGCCGACAGGTAACATCTCCTGTGTGTGTGTGTGTGTGTGTGTGTGTGTGTAGAGAAATGAAGAACAGATTCTCAGCTGCTGGGGGATAGAGGAGGCCTAGATCAGTGTTTAAGTTCTGGCCTCACCACTGACTTTGCTGGGCACTTTAGAGTGAGTTGCTAAATCAGCCTGCACTTCAGTTTCCTCAGTTTAAAAATGGGATTCACTCAACAAATATTCATTATGAAAATATTTACTGTGTGCCAGGCACTATTACAATTTCTGGGAAGCAACCAGTGAAAGCAATCAAGGTTCTTGCGTTCATGGAGCTGATATTTTAGTCAGTAGAGACAGAAAATAACCAAATAAACATATAGTATGTTAGGTAGAGATTAGTACTATGAAGAATAAAAGCAGGACAAGGGGCTAGTGTGTCAGGTGCGTGGGGAGAGTGATGGAAGAGCTAATGGGGTGGTGAGAAAGGGGCTCCAATCCTTTTTTTTTTTTTTAAAAAAAACGCTTTTTATTTTGGAACATTTCAAGTTTACACGAAAGTAGAGAGAGTAATACAATGAACAAGGCAAGTTAAAAATCTGTTTATTATGGAAAAATTTAAACTTATACAAAAATAGAAAATAATGTAGTGTTTTTAAAAGAACCCTTTTTATTTTTAGAAATTTTCAAGCATAAACAAAAAAATAGTATCAAAACTCACATGTATCTGTCCCCCAACTTCAACAGTTATCAACTTGAACCAGTGCTATTTTGTTTTTCACCTGCTGCCTCTTCCTCAGTGAACTATTTTGAAGTGAATTTCAGATATTTTATATGAGAGAAGCATGAGCAGAGATCTGACTACAGTGAGAATACAAAGGAGATCATTGCAGGCAGAAGGAGTGGCAAGAATCAGGAAGGCAGGAGGCGATAGACGTGTTGGAGGAGCGGTGAGGAGGCCAGGGAGGCCAGGGTGCAGGGCACAAGGAGAAAAGTGGAGCGGGGTGAAGTCCAAGATATGAGGAAGGGACAGCAGATCACACAGCAGAAAGTGATAACCTCCGTATCTCAGGATTGTTGGAAGGCCGAAACGCAATGATATATGAAGAGCATATATAACAAGACAAACTGTAATTGAATACTGCTGTTATGAAAAGTGCTTAGAGTGTATTTGGGGTGTGGGTTAACGGGGAACGAGAAATTCATCTTTGACTTGTAACCAGTGGTCTAAATTGTGATGAATGGGTTAAACTGGACTGAGATCTGTGGTTTAAATTGTAACAGGTTGTCTTATATATGACTCATGGTCTAGCCGGTTACCTCTAGTCTGACACTTGACCTGTGGTCACAGCTCAACTTATGACCTGAAGGCCGCTCTATGAGCACAGTCTAAGAGCTAACTGTTGGCACGTGTTCTACCTTGTGGTCGGTGGTCTAATCGACTATAGACCCTGTTCTATAGTAAAACAGACCAGTGATCTAACCTGCACCCCCTGGGTGGCTCTGTGACCCTGGGCCTTCTTTTGCATAGGGAGAAGTGAATTCAAACGGTGCTGGAACGGCCAAGGGGCCTGCCGGGCTTACTGCACGAAGTATGAAACCTACATGCACCTGTGCTCAGATGCCACCTTGTGCTGTCTGCCTTACGGACTCAAGCCTGTCAAGACAGAAAAGGTCTAGCTGGTTCTGGGACTGACACCCTTGCCCTCCAGTAAAATACAAGCTGCCAGCTGTCGCCTCTTGTTATTGCCTCACCACCCTCAGGGCTGGAGTGAGGGGTGGGGGAGGTCCAGAGAGTGGGAGGGATGGCAGGATGGTTGATGGAGGGAAGTGAATTGCCCAAGGAGAGTGGGCACTAATAGCCACTGTGAATGGTTCTGGTCCATCCTGTAAAACTGTCACTCTAACTCCGGAAAAATTACTCAGCTTCCATAAGCCTTTCCAGACTCCTCATCTGTAAAATGGGGATAATGATAGTATCAGGAGGTTAGGAGTTTATAGAAGGGATGCAAAAAAGAAAGGTAGAGTTAATAGTAATAATAACAAGAGTTAATTAATGGGAATAATTAGTAAATAATAGAGTTAACAACAAGCTTCTGGTGTTCAGAATGGGATAGTACATTTGACTTGAAGGACAGAGCCTGTTGAGAGTGAAAGGATTTTTCTATGTTCGTTTATGTTCTATGTTAATATTTCAAGAGTCTGCTCCGATGGAAAGGACCGTGAGGATTTTCTGAAAGCAAAGTCTAATGCAGGGGATACGGGTTCAATCCCTGGTCACGGAACTAAGACCTCACAAGCTGCAGGGCAACAAAGCCCAATGAGCTGCAACTAGAGAAGCCTGAGTGCCATGTGCATGGAAGACTCAGAACAACCAAAAACAACAACAACAATAATAAAAACCAAGACCCGCCCCCTCCTGCCCCTAAACCCCTAAAGTACTTAACCTCAGAAGACATTTGAAGCCTGGAGCCTGAGCATAGTCTTGGGTGCTTCCTGCTGTGCCAGGTGTTAACTCTTTAGTTTCTGCTATGAGAGGAATCTGGAAATCCCTAGACCAGACACAGGAAGCTGCAAGTGAAGGAGGAGACACCTGAGGGCTTGGGGTGGTAGCTTTTACCAACCAGGAGGGAAGCAATGCATTATTTAATAACAAAGCATACCACCGGAACATCAGTCCTCTGCACCTTCCTTAGTTTCTGGGTGGCCCAGACCAGAGGTCCCCAACCTCATTGGCACCAGGGACCAGATTCACAGAAGACTATCTTTCCCATGCATGACGTAGGGGCTGGTTTCCGGATGATTCAAGTGAATGACATTTATTATGCCGCTGAAGATCTGACAGGAGGTGGAGCTCTGGCAGTATTGTGAGTGATGCAGGAGTAGCTGTAAACACAGATGAAACTTGCTAGCCCGTTGCTCACCTCCTGCTGTGTGACCCAGTTCCCAACAGGCCGTGGACTGGTACCGGCACTAATCTCTGGCCCCGGGAATTGGGGACTCCTGCTCTAGACATTGAACCTATTGCCAGTGGGCCTGTTTTAGAACCCAGTGTGGTAGAGGCGAGGTGGGCATGGTGTCTAGAGCCTAGAAAGAGGATAAGAACCCCAGACATGGCCACAGGACTACAGAGATCTGACATGGAATGGCAGGTCCGTCTCCTGTTCTGCCCTCAGGCCTCAGTGAGTCTGAGAGAGGCCAGAACAGTTCACCAGCAACTTGACTTAAGTGGGAAGGAGTGGATGTTTTCGACGACAGGCCCAAACTCTCCTCCAGCGGATACTGGCCAGCACCAGGCCAGTGAACCTCCTTGCTCTTACCCCCGCCACTGTGTTTGGGAGGAGCAGGGAGAGGAGGAATCCAAAACCTCGAGCAATTTTACCAAAGAGACTAAGTCCCTAAGAACTCAAGAAACCTCAGGAGACTATTTAAATTGTTGAATTAAACTGGATTGAACTAAATTTAGATCTGCACTCAGACTCCTCTGCCCTCCCTTTCCCCCTCCCCGAGTTGTTTTACAAAGAATACAGAAGCTGTGTTTTCTTTGTACACTCCCAGACATAGTGCAAGGGAATTTGCGACTTTTCTTGCAGGGAAAATGGTGATGATTTCTAAGTGAGGAGTCAGACAGACTCAAGTTCATACTCTGCCACCTATAGGCCATGTATAGGCTGTGCCAGTGGGGCGAGTCACTTCCCCTGTCTGATACCAGGGACCTTCTATGCAAGATGGGCACAATGACAGCTTTTTGTGGGGTAGCTGTGGGGTCACAGTGGACTGTCTGGCCCTTCGTAAGTGCTCAGCAAATGAACGCTGCTGCAACCACTATCACTTCTACGGAGGAAGAGACACACCACTGGCCTTCTCTGTGGAATTTCAGACCTACCGAAAGTCTGCAAGAACAGTACAAAGAATTCCCATAGATCTTTCACCCAGATTTCCCGAATATGAATATCTTACCACTGTAACCTCTTCATTTCCTCCTCTCTCTATACATGTCTATATGTATAAATATAGGAGGGCATGTGAAGTCCCGACTCCTTGAGACCCCATGGACTGTAGCTCTCCAGGCTCCTCTGCCTATGGGATTCTTCAGGCAAGATTATGAGAGTGGGTTGCCATGCCCTCCTCCAGGGAATCTTCCTGACCCAGGGATCGAACCCATGTCTTTACGTCTCCTGCATTGGCAGGTGGATTCCCCACAACTGAAGCACCAGGGAAGTCCTATGTTGGGTCTTTTTGTTGAATTATGTAGGATCTTTCATTGAGGTGCATGGACTCTTGGGTTTATTTGTGGGTTTATTTGCTCTGTGGCATGTGTGATCTTAGTTTCCCAACGACAGATCAAACCTGCGTCCCCTGCATTGCAAGGTGAATTCTTAACCAATGGACCACCAGGGAAGCCCCACAAATATAGTTTATATATGTGTGTATATATATATATACATATACATATATCAGGTATGACAGCCTTTTATAGCAAAATAGTTTTGGATTTTTCCTAGAAGCCAAAGGCATTTTCTTACATAACCACAGTACAATTATAAAAATCAGGACATTAACATTCACAAATTTCTACTGTCTAATCTTTAGCTACAGAAAACCCCTGGATCACACATTCCATTCAGTTGCTATGTTTCTTTGATCTCTTTTAATCTGGAACAGTTCTTCATTCTTTCATGACGTTGATGGTTTTGAGGCATCCAGGCCGGTTGCTTTGTGAAATGTCCCTCAGTTTGAGTTTGTCTGATGTTTCCTTATGATTGGCTTCAGCTTTGGCATTTTTGGTGGGAATTCTACTGAAGTGATGCTGTGGGTCTCAGTCATGTCAGAGGCAGCCATTGTCCTTCCAAGACCGAAACAGAACAAAACAGATGAGATGTTTCTGAAGTTTACACACGTGCAGGGCTACTTCCCACCCTGTATACTAACAGACCCTCATTTAAGCCTACAGTCAACCTCCTAAATCGCAAGGATGCATATAACAAGCCAAGGAAACAGGGCAATTCTAGAGTAGAAGATTCCTCAAGATATTTTATGGATGAGGTTCTAAGCCCAGAGAGAGAAAGTAACTTGTCTAAGGCCACACAGTTCCCAAGGCACATAGCTACAGCTTGGACTTAAAGCTTTGGATCTCAAGTCAAGACTAGTTTGAAGTAAAACAGGAGCCACCCATTGGTAGGATGGGCCAGTGTGAAGGGGAAGCTTTGAGAGGAAGGGGGCTCCATGGCACTGGGGATGTGCAAGGTGAGCCAAGTAGGTGGGGGATGTTAGAGAGGAAGTTTTGCTTTGACATAGGTGCTTAGACATACTATTCAGAGCACAGACATTCCTGGAGTCACCGAATGGCTGAGTTAATGATAATAATAGTATCAGTTAGCCTTAGCAAGCACCAACTGCTTTATGTATATCATCTCACTTAACTTTCACAGTCATTTGATATTATTAATAGTTATTAATTATTAATTATTAAAATTACTGCTAAGTCGCTTCAGTTGTGTCCGACTCTGTGCAACCCCATAGACAGCAGCCCATCAGGCTCCACCATCCCTGGGATTCTCCAGGCAAGAACACTGGAGTGGTTTGCCATTTCCTTCTCCAATGCATGAAAGTGAAAAGTGAAAGTGAGGTTGCTCATTCGTGTCCAACTCTTAGCGACCCCATGGACTGCAGCCCACCAGGCTCCTCCGTCCATGGGATTTTCCAGGCAAGAGTACTGGAGTGGGGTGCCATTGCCTTTTCCAGATATTAAAATTAGTAATAGCTAACAATTACTTGTTATTATTTTAGTAATAATTATTAAAATTATTAGTTAATAATTAATATCCACAACCTGGGATCTTGGTTGTGCCATGTTAACTCTTAGTTACAGCACGTGGGATCTAGTTCCCTGACCAGGGAATGAACCTGGGCCCCTACGTTGGAATCTTAGCGTCTTAGACACTGAAACACCACGTGAATTCCCATTTTGTACTTTTTAAATAACATTTTTTCTAATTGTAAAAGTGATACGTGTCCACTGGAAAAAAGTTAGAAAACAGAGAAGCACAAATAAGAAGGCAAAGGTCAATATTTTCACTATACATATCTATCCAAAGTTTAAAAATCCATAAAAATGTGATTTACAGATAAAATGGAATCAAATTGTACGTTTTTTGTGTGTCTTGGTTTTTTTTTAAACTTGTCTAAGTATCATGAACATTTTCATTTGTGCTTTGTCTTCCAAAACAAGATTTTTAGCACTAAAATGCCTCTGGAAATTTCTTTTAAAATTTCCAACTTTCATAACTTGAATGATATGCTTCGAACACACTGTGAAAAAATAAAACAGATGAGCAGCTTCAAAATATTCACCTTTTCATAATCCTTGTTCTCTTTTGCTACATACTTTGTCAGAATGGATATATACATTTTATATAATCACTAAAAATTATATATATATTTTAAAAGTTGCATGATATATATAGTGGACATATACAAAACATGTAATATTCATATATATGTGTTTTCATATGCATCAGAGTTTAGAGTAGAGTTCAGTTAGAATGGAGGTTAGAGGAGTTTCTCATCCTGCTGATCAGGTGGATCCCTTCGGGCTTGCAAGAAAGGAAAAGAACAAAGTTAAAATGATGGATACTACAGGAGGCTCAGGGTGGGATTGGGGGACACCCCATCCCCTTCCCCACCTGGGTTTTTGATGGCAGACTGTTGAGTGGACTTTTTGTACTGGGCTAGGGCTACAGTTAAGTCTGGGAGCCAAGTGACAATTACATTTGGCCCAAATAATTCTTTTTGAAAAATTTTGTTTATTTATTTTAGTTGGAGGATATTTACATTACAATACTGTGATGGTTTTTGCCATACATCAATATGAATCAGCCATAGGTATACATGTGTCCTCTCTATCTTCAAACC
>SJYA01001955.1:2607287-2676107 GCA_006410615.1 Neotragus moschatus | reverse complement strand
TGGTCAACCTGAACACTTAAGAAGCAGAGATAAGTCGTGCGAGAAAGGCAGGGGGCAAGAGAATCTCTTGCTACAAACACCCAGATTGGCCTGGAGAAACTACTAGGGAAGAGGGGATTTACTTTCTGTCCTCAGAGGGTAGCCCAGGGAAATTGCTAACAGCACCAACACATTATGGTGCCATCTGGAGGGGAATTAGATTAGAAATGCCCGAGGGAAGTGGTTGAGCATCTCCCCCTCCTCTCCTGTGGTGTAAAGTACTCAGGAAAGTCCTCAGTTCCCTCTTGTCTCCAGTGGAAATAGGAGAACAGGTGATGAGCTCAGAGCCTGAGAGACCTGCCAGCCATAGACCCCTGTGCAGAAAGGGAGTGGGAGGGGCTGTGTGTGAACAACCTAAACCTAGGGATTAGATGGAAGATTTGACTGAGATGAAGGGCTGAGTCAGTGGGGCTCTCAACAGGACCAAGAAGTTTCCTCAGTCATGGATCACACACCACGAGGGACCTTGCCGCAGAAGTCAGTGAAGGTCCAGCACTGGGCTCTACCTCCTTGTGAGCCTGCTCCAGGGCCTTTGCACTTTACATTCCCACCAGCTTGAATATTCTCCATAAATCCATAGGGATCACCTCTTATCCTCCCTCAGGTCAGGGTGAGCCATTTCATGAGCACCCCTTTAAAACAGCAAATTTACATCCCTGTGGTATCTGCTATCCCCTTTCCCACCTACTCTGCTCATCACACTCACCACCTGGCATGTCCTATGTTTCACTTATTTAAAAAAGTTTCTGCTTCTCTCAACAGAATGCAAACTCCAAGAGGCTAAAGATTTGCTTACTCCTGCACCTATCACAGTGCCTGGAATATGAAATTTGTTCAACATGCTTGTTGATAGCTCAGTTGGTAAAGAATCCATCTGCAATGCAGGAGACCCTGGTTCGATTCCTGGGCCAGAAAGATCCCCTGGAGAAGGGATAGGCTACCCACTCCAATATTCTTGGGCTTCCCTTGTGGCTGAGCTGGTAAAGAATCCGCCCACAATGTGAGAGACTTGGGTTCAGNAATTTGTTCAACATGCTTGTTGATAGCTCAGTTGGTAAAGAATCCATCTGCAATGCAGGAGACCCTGGTTCGATTCCTGGGCCAGAAAGATCCCCTGGAGAAGGGATAGGCTACCCACTCCAATATTCTTGGGCTTCCCTTGTGGCTGAGCTGGTAAAGAATCCGCCCACAATGTGAGAGACTTGGGTTCAGTCCCTAGGTTGGGAAGATCCCCTGGAAAAGGGAAAGGCTACCCACTCCAGTATTCTGGCCTGGAGAATTCCACGGACTGTACAGTCCATGAGGATGCAGAGTCAGACATGACTGAGCGACTTTCACGTTTATTGAATGAGCCAATAAATTATTAAATCATAACATCTAGTTAACTTCTAGTTAACTTCTAAATCCAGGTGCTATCCTCAGAAACAGAAAGGGAACAGAAGGAGAAATTCTCAAAGACTTACTCAAATGTTTATTCAAAAGAGACTGAATTAACTCGAAACTGTTTTAAACCAGAACTGATGAGCATTTGTTAAACTGCGGAGTTTAGGCACAATCCCTTAGCCTTCCACCACCCCTCGCCCCAACCATTGCATCAGCAGGATGGAATTTCCTGGGAAATTTGAAATGAGTTACATAAAATGAAGAAGCTACACTTTTTTTTTTTTGCATACCAAAATTTCAGTGTGTTCAATGTTGTTCCCGCAAACTGATGTTACTATACACTTGCCTTTGTTGTAGCAGATTGAGAAATGAGGACATTGAAGCTCTGAGCCGCTGAGCTGCTTACTGGAGGTCACAGAGTTAGAAAATGATTGAGCAGTGTTTAACCCAGGTTCTGGGGTTTTCCTCTATATCCCCAGCTGAGTAGTATTTCAGGCATTTGCCACAGGCAGGTACAAGGGCTGAGGTGAGGAAATTTATATATTTCAGCCCTGTGGACAGGTGAGGTGAAAGCCTTGGCTGAGCAGAAGTTTCTGTCAGTTGAGCAAGAGGAGCCAGACAGTGATGCTAGAGTTGGTGGAACAGCCCTTTTTAGCTTAAGCTTTCCCATGGCTTCTCAGCTGGCAGTCAAGGCTCATCAAGACCTGGACCTTGACTGCTTCTGCAGTCTTAACCCTTGCCACACCCTTAACCCTGGGCTTCCGGATCCTGGGCTTCCCTGGTGACTCAGACGGTAAAGAATCTACCTGCAATGCAGGAAAGCTGGATTCGATCCCTGAGTTGGGAAGATCCCCTGGATAAGGGAGTGGCTACCCACTACAGTATTCTTGCCTGGAGAATCTCCTGGACAGGGGACTCTGATGGGCTACAGTCCATGGGGTCGCAAAGAGTCGGACACTATTGAGCGATTAACACTTTCAGTCTTACTCCTTGCCACACCCTTAACCCACCCTTCCATCCTGGGCTAGTTTCCTGAAGGCATGGTGCTGTCTCCCATATCTGGACCTTTGCTATTAGCTGAATTCCGTCCGGGACAACCTTCCTTTTCCACCTCTTCTCCCTCCCCTTCTAATTTCTAACCATTTTTCTGGACTCAGAGTATCCCTCCAGGAGATCTCTCCTGGCCCGCAGCCTCGGCTGGTCCCTCCCTTGTGCACCTCAGGACCCCAGATCCCCGGTAACACAGCTCACGGCACTCTGGGTAAATGCTATTTCACATCTCTCCCAGTGAGTGCATCCCAGTGCCGGTGCTCAGTTGCTTCAGTCATGACTGACTCTGTGACCCCATGGACTGCAAGGATCTCTCCCACTCAGGGATCGAACCTGAGTCTCTTGTCTCTTCTGCATTGGCAAGCAGGTTCTTTACCACGGCGCCATCTGAGAAGTCTGAATCCCTCCCAGGCCATGTCATTTACCTCTGTGGTCCTAGCTTCCCAACACAGGGACTGGCACAGAGATGGAAACAAGTTAAAGATGAGCTTTGCTTTCTCCTTGAGGTGGTTGCCGTTTGTATTAAGCCTAGATCATTCTGGGGCCTATTTTGTGACATGGCCACTATTGTGTATCCTCCTCCTGCTTCTCCTACTCATCCTATGCATTCGTCTTCACAAGCTAACCCACCTGAGCATGCTCCCTGGGACAGCAGGATGGGGTGACTGAGCAAGAAGCTCTCCATGTTGTAGTTGGTACCTAGATCTGCTGCCTGGCCGCCAGGGAGGGCTCCTCCTCCACAAGGTGACTGCAGGAGGCCCGGCAGCCCATCCTCCCCGCCCGTGGGATTCTGTGTCCAGATCTCTCTCTCCGTACCCTGTGCCCTTCCCCTGAAGAGGTCCAGGTTACCTGGAGTGAGCTGGGACAAGAGCAGCAGTCCGGCCAGAATCAGCGAGAGGAGCTTCATGGCTACAAGTGGCCAAGGGAAGCGGCAATGGCAAAGCAGCTTGGCAATGTGATGCGATGGCAAAGCTAATGGTGGAGTGCTCTGGCCTCTCTGGCTCCTGCTCCTTTGCTCCAACCGGAACAGATGTCACCCGCACGTGCCCTCCGCCGCCCGCGGGCAGGGCCCCCGCACGCCCTGAGCTGGCATGCTGGCTTTTCTCATTTAGGTCACGCGATAGGGTTCGACTGCCAGTCAAGGGACCACCAGGGGGCGCCACGCACGCGGAACCCAGAACGTCAGGGAAGATTTTGCAGAGAAGATAGCAGTGAACCATGATTTGAGAAACAAAGACCAAATCGCCAGGTGGATGAGCCCACGTGGCTTTTCAGGCAAAGGGAAATCTGTACAGAGGCTTTTGTTGGTGTTGAACATGAGAAATATACTGTAACTGGGGCTAAAATCGGCAGGAGAATGGAAGGAAGAGACGCAGCTCCCAGCAGGAGTCTGGCTGTGCCCTCTCACAAGTATTAGCAGCTGTAGCCCCCTGCCATCTCAGGGCTACCCATGTGGTCAGGCCTTCTGGGGGCCAGGTTGTGCCCCGTCCTCAGAGCTCCAAGAACCGGCTATTGTAGTGGGGAGGTCCCTCCTCTGAACTCTTGGGATTTGAAAATCCATTCTCTTCCCTCAGTTCTGGCTACCTCAGGGGAGTAGCTGCATTTTCTGGTTGCTGTTGTTCAGTCGCTCAGTTGTGTCTGACTTCTTGCAACCCCCATGGACTGTAGCACGCCAGGCTTCCCTGTCCTCCACTGTCTCCCAGAGTTTGCTGGAATTCATGTCAGTTCAGTCAGTGGTGCTGTCTAACCATATTATCTTCTGCTGCCCGCTTCTTCTGTTGCTTTCAGTCTTCCCCAGGATTAAGGTCTTTTCCAATGAGTCGGCTCTTTGCATCAGGTGGTCAGAGTATTGGAACTTCAGCTTCAAGATCAGTCCTTCCAGTGAATATTTGGAGTTGGTTTCCTTTAGGATTGACTGGTTTGATCTCTCAAGAGTCTTCTCCAGCCCCACAGTTTGAAAGCTTCAATTCTTCCGCACTTAGCCTTCTTTATGGCCCAACTCTCACTGGAAAAATCTGTGGTTACTAATACCTGTTTCCTCAGGGTCCTCTTCTCGCTGTTTCTGCCTTCCAACAGCAATGTAACTGATTCCATACATTAAGTATGCTATGTGACTTCATTTCTTGACTGGACCCTATTTGACACAGATGTCAAGGGTATAAAAGCATGATCCCATGGACAGAAGAGCCTGGTGGGCTACAGTCCATAGGGTTGCAAAGAGTAGGACATGACTTAGCGACTGAACAACAACAGTGGCTTATGAGACAAATTAACATTGAAAACCATTTTTGTAGGGACAGAAAACAGGTTGAGGAGGTTGAAGACTGAAAGGTAAGTGAAGGAATGAGATCAGTAAGTGTAAACAACTCTTTCTAAAACCTTTAAGATGAAGAAGAGATGTGTATAAGAGACAGCCGTACCCTGTGCCCTTCCCCTGAAGAGGTCCAGGTTACCTGGAGTGAGCTGGGACAAGAGCAGCAGTCCGGCCAGAATCAGCGAGAGGAGCTTCATGGCTACAAGTGGCCAAGGGAAGCGGCAATGGCAAAGCAGCTTGGCAATGTGATGCGATGGCAAAGCTAATGGTGGAGTGCTCTGGCCTCTCTGGCTCCTGCTCCTTTGCTCCAACCGGAACAGATGTCACCCGCACGTGCCCTCCGCCGCCCGCGGGCAGGGCCCCCGCACGCCCTGAGCTGGCATGCTGGCTTTTCTCATTTAGGTCACGCGATAGGGTTCGACTGCCAGTCAAGGGACCACCAGGGGGCGCCACGCACGCGGAACCCAGAACGTCAGGGAAGATTTTGTAGAGAAGATAGCAGTGAACCATGATTTGAGAAACAAAGACCAAATCGCCAGGTGGATGAGCCCACGTGGCTTTTCAGGCAAAGGGAAATCTGTACAGAGGCTTTTGTTGGTGTTGAACATGAGAAATATACTGTAACTGGGGCTAAAATCGGCAGGAGAATGGAAGGAAGAGACGCAGCTCCCAGCAGGAGTCTGGCTGTGCCCTCTCACAAGTATTAGCAGCTGTAGCCCCCTGCCATCTCAGGGCTACCCATGTGGTCAGGCCTTCTGGGGGCCAGGTTGTGCCCCGTCCTCAGAGCTCCAAGAACCAGCTATTGTAGTGGGGAGGTCCCTCCTCTGAACTCTTGGGATTTGAAAATCCATTCTCTTCCCTCAGTTCTGGCTACCTCAGGGGAGTAGCTGCATTTTCTGGTTGCTGTTGTTCCGTCGCTCAGTTGTGTCTGACTTCTTGCAACCCCCATGGACTGTAGCACGCCAGGCTTCCCTGTCCTCCACTGTCTCCCAGAGTTTGCTGGAATTCATGTCAGTTCAGTCAGTGGTGCTGTCTAACCATATTATCTTCTGCTGCCCACTTCTTCTGTTGCTTTCTGTCTTCCCCAGGATTAAGGTCTTTTCCAATGAGTCGGCTCTTTGCATCAGGTGGTCAGAGTATTGGAACTTCAGCTTCAAGATCAGTCCTTCCAGTGAATATTTGGAGTTGGTTTCCTTTAGGATTGACTGGTTTGATCTCTCAAGAGTCTTCTCCAGCCCCACAGTTTGAAAGCTTCAATTCTTCCGCACTTAGCCTTCTTTATGGCCCAACTCTCACTGGAAAAATCTGTGGTTACTAATACCTGTTTCCTCAGGGTCCTCTTCTCGCTGTTTCTGCCTTCCAACAGCAATGTAACTGATTCCATACATTAAGTATGCTATGTGACTTCATTTCTTGACTGGACCCTATTTGACACAGATGTCAAGGGTATAAAAGCATGATCCCATGGACAGAAGAGCCTGGTGGGCTACAGTCCATAGGGTTGCAAAGAGTAGGACATGACTTAGCGACTGAACAACAACAGTGGCTTATGAGACAAATTAACATTGAAAACCATTTTTGTAGGGACAGAAAACAGGTTGAGGAGGTTGAAGACTGAAAGGTAAGTGAAGGAATGAGATCAGTAAGTGTAAACAACTCTTTCTAAAACCTTTAAGATGAAGAAGAGACAGTAGCTAGGAAGGACTCGGTGCCTAAGACCTAGAAATCCATGGTTGTTGTTCATTTCTGTTGCATGTGTGTACTCAGACATTTCTGACTCTTTGTGACCCCGAGGACTGTAGCCCACCAGGCTCCTCTGTTTATGGGATTCTCCAGGCGAGAATACTGGACTGGGTTACCGTTTCCTCCTCCAAGGATCTTCCTGACCCAGAGATAGAACCTGCATCTCCTGTGTCTCTTGCATTGGCATGTGGATTCTTTATCACTGAATCACTTGGGAATCCCTTCATTTCTGTTAAGGAAGCTCGTTTTTTCAAACATATGTTAGTTGACTCAATTAGGGAAGCAGCAGTACTGCTATCAGCATTATGGGCTAAGGAATTTATTACAAGGATGAAACTGTTCAATTGTGGGAAGGGCTGGGAAAGTAAAGAGCTCTCAGGTTGCTGAAGGAGCTGGTGCAGAAGCCTATGAAAGGTTACTTGCTCTTCAAAACTACTGCCTATTTGAAGTCATTTGTTGTTCAGTTGCTTAGTCTTGTCCAGCTCTTTGTGACCGCATGGACTGTAGCACGCCAGGCTCCTCTGTCCTCCACTGTCTCCCTGAGTTTGCTCAAACTCATGTCCATTGAGTCAGTAATGCTATCTAACCATCTCATCCTCTGCTGCCCCCTTCTCCTTTTGCCTTCAGTCTTCCCCAGTATCAGGGTCTTTTCCAAGGAGTTGGCTCTTGGCATCAGGTGGCCAAAGTATTGGAGCTTCAGCAACAGCCCTTCCAGTGGATATTCGTAGGTGATTTCCTTTACGATTAACTGTCTTGATCTCCTTGCAATCCAAGGGACTCTCAAGAGTTTTCTTCAGCACCACAATTTAAAAGCATAAGTTCTTGGATGCTCAGCTTTCTTTATGGTCCAACTCTCACATCTATAGACTACTGGGAAAACCATAGCTTTGACTATATGGGCCTTTGTTGAGTTCATAGAGAGGTGTGTAGTTTTGGGCCTGAACCTCAGTCAGTTTGGTCAGAAGGGCTCGCAGTTGGGAAGGAGAGCTGACGTGTAGCAGGGAGCAATGAAGACAGACTGAAACTCGCAGACACCCCTTACTGCCTCTAACCAGTGACAGCCTTCAGAACACAGGGGTGCTGCTTCATTTCCAACTCCCCAAAATCATTCAAAAAAAAAAAAAGAGAAAAAAAATTTATGGCAAAGCCTAACTTGATTCCACACAGGGAAAGGAATTGCAAAATGTAATTTCATCTTAGTTTGGGCTACAAAAACAGCACCAAATGCTTATGTTCAAACTCATCACATTGTACGCATTAAATATACGCAGTTTTTTTTTTTTCCTACTCAACAATTTGCAAAAAAAAAAAAAAACTGGCAAAATGCAGTTTTCTATTCTGGTGGCTAGGGAATGGGGCAGAAATGTATCTGTCGGATGCTGTCCTCCCTGAGAGAAGAGACCCTAGTGTCTAAAGTGCCTGGATAAATAGAGAATTTTGGTGTGGAGGGTGGAGGAAGCAGAAGTGAAAACATACAGTCCTGACTCCGTGATTTTCTGTTAACTTTGCAATTTCAAATAAAATTCAAACTCTTCTCCCTGACTTACCTGATCCAGTTGCTGTGTAGCTCTCTGGCTTTATCTCATATCAGTTCCCACTCATGCCCTATTCTTCAGCCATACTAGCCTTTATTCTTTCCATTGAACACACTATATCTGCTTGCACTTGCTATGCCCTTCACCTGAAATATTCGTATCAATTTTCTTGTAATTGGCTCCTTTGTGTAACTCACGTCACTTTATATTGAATTTATCAAGTCCCTGCCGTATACTATTCCAGGGTCATAAATTTTTAAGTCAGATAGATTTAGGTTGAGTGCCTGACCTTCAGACTGTTAGCTTTCTGAAATTGTATAAATAACTTAGCCTCTACTGACTTAAGGTTTTTGTGGATAAGAAGACTTAATGTTACATAGCTCACTGAATTGTTAAAAAGATTGAATGAGTAAAATATATAAAGTTCCTAGGAGAGTACTTAAAACAAAGTAACTTCTGATTAATTGTTAATGATCATGACATTAAAAAATCATTTAATTAATCCCAAAATGTACAGAAAAAAGTGTGTAAGAACAATGCCTGGAAAGACACCATGGTTTTCTGCTCATATCTGTCACTTAAAGACTGGGCTTACCTGGGAATGTCAGAGTTTCAGGAGGTGGCAATACTGAACACTGATAGTTTAGTAATCAGTGAACTAAAACAGACAGGAATGGGCAAATTTAACTCAGATGACCATTATATCTATTATGGAGAAATGGAATAGCTTTCATAATCAACAAAAGTCTGAAATGCAAGTACTTGGTTGCAACTTCAAAAATGACAGCATGATCTTGGTTCATTTCCAAGGCAAACCATTCAACATCTCAGTAATCCAAGTCTATGCCCCAGCCACTAAAGCTGAAGAAGCTGGAGCTGACCAGTTTTATGAAGACCTACAACACCTTCTAGAACTAACACCAAAAAAGATGTCCTTTTCATCATAGGGAATTGGAGTTCAAAAGTAGGAAGTCAAGAGATACCGCGAGTAACAGGCAAGTTTGGCCTTGGGAAAGTGAAACAGGGCCAAGACTAATAAGAGTTTTGTCAAGAAAACATGATGGTCATAGGAAACACCCTCTACCAACCATCCAAGAGATGACTCTACACATGGACATTACCGGATGGTCAATACCAAAATCAGATTGATTATGTTCTTTGCAGCCAAAGATGGAGAAGCTCTATACAGTCAGTAAAAATAAGACCTGGAGCTGACTGTGGCTCAGATCATGAACTCCTTATTGAAAAATTCAGGCTTAAATTGAAGAAACTAGGGAAAACCACTAGGCCATTCAGGGATGACCTAAATCAAATCCCTTAGGTTTATACAGTAGAGGTGACAAGTCGATTCAAGGGATTAGATCTGGTAGACAGAGTGCCTGAAGAACTATGGATGTAGATTTATAACATTGTACAGGAAGCTGTGACCAAAACTATCCCAAAGAAAAAGAAATGCAAGAAGGCAAAGTGATTGTCTGAGGAAGCTTTACAAATAGCTGAGGAAAGAAGAGAAGCTAAAGGTAAGGGAGAAAGGGAACAATATAGCCAACTGAATGCCAAATTCCAGAGAATAGCAAGGAGAGATAAGAAGGCCTTCTTAAATGAACAATGCAAAGAAATAGAGGATAGTGATAGAATGGGAAAGACTAAAGATCTCTTCAAGAAAATTGGAGCTATCAAGGGGACATTTCATGCAAGGATGACCACAATAAAGGACAGAAACAGTAAGGACCTAACAGAAACAGAAGAGATTAAGACCTTGCAAGAATACACAGAAGAACTATACAAGAAAGGACTTAAAGACTCAGATAACCATGGTGGTGTGGTCACTCACCTAGAGCCAGGTGTTCTGGAGTGTGAAGTCAAGTGGGGTTTGGGTAGCTTTACTGTGAACAAAGTTAATGGAATTGACAGAATTCCAGTTGAGCTATTTAAAATCCTAAAAGATGATGTTCTTAAAGTGTTGTTCCTAGTAGGTCAGCAAATTTGAAAATCTCAGCAGTGGCCATAGGTCTGGAAAAGGTCAGTTTTCATTCTAATCCCAAAGGACAATGCCAAAGAATGTTGAAATTACCCCTCAATTGTGTAGATCACAACACACTGTGGAAAATTCTTGAAGAGATGGGAGTACCAGACCACCTTATCTGTCTCCCGAGAAGCATGTGTACTGGTCAAGAAGCAACAGTTACAACTGGACATGAAGCATAAATTGGTTCAGAATTGGGAAGGGAGGACAACAGCTGTATGCTGTCACTCTGCTGATTTAATTTCTAGGTGGAGTACATCACGTGAGACGCCAGGCTGGATGAATCATAAGCAGGAGTCAGGACTGTCAGGAGACTCAGTTTTCTTATTTGTAAAGTGAAAATAATAATAGTTATCTCATATGGTTTTTGTGAGGAACCTTGGTGCAGAGTTGAATATTCAACAGATTATGGCTATTATTATTACTTCATTTTTAGATCCATGCATAGTAAACTTGTAACAATGGCTGTTTCCAGAAAGAAATGGGTATCTGGGGAAGGGAGTGGAAGGGAGACTTACATTTTGGTATATTTATCTTTTTATACTTTTCGAACTCTCTACCCTCTATATACATTAGCAATTCAAAATGAAGATTGGTTTTAAAACTAAAAAAAAAAAAAGATTGTCAGGAGAAATATCAACCTCAGATATGCAGATGATACCACTCTAATGGCAGAAAGTAAAGAGGAACCTCTTGATGGGGGTGAGAGAGGAGACTGAAATTCATTCAGTGAAAGTCTGAACAAATGCTTTCCCTTCTCTCCTCCTCCACTACCAAACTGGAAAATTACATTTGAAGAAACGAGTTTGCTCAACTTACACTAAAACATGATAATAGTGGATCTCTAGGACAGATTATGAGGTACTTTATAGAACTTAATAAAGACTACACATTTTTTTCAATGTGTAACATGGAGACTTGGAAAATTGTAGACTGAGTTACAACAAGGGCTGAGATCTATTTTTAAAAATCCCTCTGACTTGTATGATTTCCCTCTGCTGTCCCTTAAAAGGTGGAAGTAGATAAAGGGAGGCATATCAGCTCAGGGGTGTGTGGTCTGAAGGTGGACGCATGGGCATTGGATAGCAAGGAGAATCCTGAGGGAGGCAGGATGTTCCAGGGCCAACTGTACCCACGGGCAGCTGAGAGCATGTGTCTGTGACACGTGTTCCAGTTGATTAGAAGGAGCAGAGAGTCCAGAGCTCGTCTTCATTTGGTGTCTCTTCGCCAGAACAGAGACTACCTCCTGGGCTCCCTGAAGTCATGAAGACTTTTTTGCTAACTTTGGCTGCACTGCTCCTCTCATCCCAGGTCATTCCAGGTAACCTAGGCCTTTTCTGGGGAGAGATGGAGGGGTGGAGAGTGGATCTTGGTTGGGACACTCCAGGGCTTGGGAGAATGGGCTGGCAGGCAGAAACATGAAACACCATTGATCTGGGGGAAGCGGAAAAAGCCCCCAATTCCTGGGTGAGTCCCCACCCTACCATTTAATAGCACCCTACTTGACTCCTCTGAATTTCAGTGTACTTATTATTTATCAATTTGAAATAATGAGGTTGAGGGATCAACATTAAACAAACTGAAATTTTGCTTTGCAGCCAATGGAGCTTTTTAATTTTTCAACCCACATAAGAAGGGATCTGGCACTTAAATGCTCATCTTTGCCAGTGAGAGGTGCCAGGTCTTAGGCAGCAGCTGTAACCTCCCAAATTTTCCCTCAATGCCCCCAGATCTCTTCTCTTTGGTCAGCTCCAAGGGTCAAGGGCAGGGAGTCAGATGTGTGAGGAGCGGAGGGGGAGGACATGGGAAGCAGGAAAGAAGGAAGCCAATAGTGGTCCTTTCTTCACAGTGTCCCTGAAACCACTTGGATNATTCCATATCTAAGGGAAATAAATGTTTATTGTTTAAACGACCCAGTCTGTGGTAGTTCGTTATAGCAGCTGAACAGATTAAGACACATAGTGTGTATGTCTTCAGGTTTTTCCTTTGATATTGTGTCAATTTCCCTGGGAAGGGTTCTCCACAGTCCTGCTCAGGAGGTACAAGTCTGCCACTATTGTCAAAATGGAGATGGGAGAGAAACTGAGTTTTTACTTTATTTATTTATCATTTACTTTTGGTTACACTGGGTCTTCGTTGCTGCACATGGGTACAGGCTTCTCATTGTGGTGGCTTTCCTTGTTGCAGAGCACAGGCTCTAGGCTCACGGGCTTCAGGGGTTGTAGCACACGGGCTCAGGATTTCTGGCCTATGGGTTCTAGGGCATGCAAGCTTCAATAGCTGTGGCACAGGGGCTCATTAGTTGTGACTGGTGGGCCCTAGAGCCCAGGCTCAGTAGCTGTGGTGCACAGGCTTTAGTTGCCTGTGGCATGTGGAATCTTCCCAGACCAAGGGTTGAACCCACGTCCCCTGCATTAGTAGATGGATTTCTAGCCACTGTGCCACCAGGAAAATCCTGGATCTTAACTTTAAATATGTAAAAGTTTACTTGACTCTCCTGGGTTCAGTATGATACCCTTGCTTTCAACTGGCATAGTATCCCTTGGCCCTTGAACCAGACATTGTTTGTGTTAACCTCCTCAGATAGTAAGGCTCTAATTTTCTGCTGAGATAGTAGAGGGATGGTCATGGGCATCACTGAGGAACTCTACAGAGCTTGCCTACAGGGGATCAGACAGAGACGGAGAAGGGAGCCAGGGCTTAGAGCAACCAGGGCTCAGATCTTGGTGGACAACTGTCTTGCCTGAATAGAATCTGGGCAGGAATCCTGACCAGAAGCTCTGCTCATTTGCAGAGCCAAGCAAGTGACGTCATCTGGCCAGGGAGTTCAGTTGAGTTTGGTTGGTTTTTCTGACTGATTTTGATTTCCAGCCAATTAGCCATACTAGTCGTGGAGACCATTCTCTTACCACCCATGCAGGGAAGCCACAGACCTGCCCCAGTATTGAGTATAGCCTCTAATGCCTCTGGTCAGGAAGCTTGACCAGAGTTCTGGGAACCCACAGAGCCCATTCTACAACCCCACTTGGGCAGGCAACCAGGCCAGCACCTTGCTCAACTGTTCAGTTTTGCCTCTGGGCCTACCTACCCAGAGAGGCTGAACAATGACCCTGGGCAGCCTTAGAATTCAACCCAGAGCCCAGTCTAGCTTACCGTCCTGCCCTGTAGCTCAGCCCAGCCTATGGCCTTATCCAATTGCTAAACAAAGCCTGTGGCCCTACCCAGGCAGAGAATCTAGCCAGTGACACAACTCCATCTGGAGCGTAGCCTGCAGCGCCACCCAGCTGTAGAGCAGTGTCTTCCCCTGGGTTGGTCATCTGGATTAAGAAAGTTAATCTTACTTAGGAACACAGGTGTGCAAATCCTTTGAAAATTTCCCCATTAGTTTCTAAGAAGTTTTAAACATGTTTATTTTCTAGATTTTTTATTAATATTACCTTTCCATTTTATGCTATCATATTTTAATTTCTAATTGTGTGTGGTGGGAGAACATGGTTGGATTATTTTGCATGTAACTGTCCAGTTTTCCCAACACTATTTATTGAAGAAACTATCATTTCCCTATTATATATTCTTGCTTCACTTGTCAAAGATTAATTGGCCATATAAACATGAGTTTATTTCTTTGCTCTCTGTTCTGTTCCACTGATCTATGTGCCTTTTTTGTCCCAATACCATCCTCTTTTGATTACTGTAACTTTATAGTATAGTTTGAAATCAGAGGGCATGATACCTCTAGTTTTGTTCTTCATTCTCAAGATTGCTTTGGCTATTTGGGATCTTTTGTACTTCCATACAAATTTTAGAATGATTTGTGGTTATTCTGTGCAACATGACATTGGTGTTTTGACAGTAATTGCATTAAACGTGTATATTTCCTTGGGTCATACGGTCATTTCAACAACATTAATTTTTCCAATTTATGAGCATGACATATCTTTCCATTTGTTTGAGTCATATTCAGTTTCTTCCATCAATGTCTCATGGTTTTCAGAATATAAATTATAATCATCTGTTGTGGGTTGAATTGTATCCTCTCTTCTAGATATGGGCTTCCCTGATTGCTCAGTTGGTAAAGAATCTGCCTGCAATGCAGGAGACCCTGGTTCAATTCCTGGGTTGGGAAGATCCCCTGAAGAAGGGAAAGGCTACCTACTCTAGTATTCTGGCCTGGAGAATTCCATGGGCTCAGATCCTAACCCAAGTACCTGATAATGCGACTTCACTGGAAATAGCGTCTTAACATGTAAGAACAGGGTCTCCTATGTTCCTTTAGCACTATCCCATGGATCTTACTCCTAAAACAACCTGATGTGGTGAGACCCATTCAAGGATCCTAGAGAGAACTTAAGCCTTTATAGGAACCAGAGCAAATATTTGTGCTTTGACTCATAAGGAGCAGGCACAAAGTGGGACAGTGGTTTGTAAGTGCCAAATAACATAGAAGATGTATGCACCAAGGGAAGAGGCCTCTAGTCCCAATGTACAAAGAGAGTTAGAATCTGACGAGGTGGCTCTAGGGATCCTCAGGTGTAAACTCAACCAGCATGGCCTGTGTTGGTGGTGTTCTGCAACACTGCATTTTCTGTGCCTTGTTAGCACCCAGAGAACCATAGCATGGGCCTCCCTTTGACTCAGTGGTAAAGAGTCTGGCCGCAATGTCTGAGACACTGGTTCAATCCTTGGGTTGGGAAGATCCCCAAGTGGAGTGCATGGCAACCCACTCCAGTATTCTTGCTAGGGGTATCCCATGGATAGAGGACCCTGGTGGGCTAGACTCCATAGGGTCACAAAAGATTAGACATGACTGAAGCAACTGAGCAGCAGCAGCAGAACCATAGCCTATAAGGACTGAGCTGACCTCTGTGACCCATCTATTCCAATCTGTGCATTGGTGAGATTAAAGTCCAAGAGGAAAGGTGACTCTCCTAAACTCACAGAGCAAGCAAGTGGCACAGCCAGTACATGTTGCTGAGTATTTTCAACTCTTCCCTCTCTCACCCTCAATGCCAAAAATCGTTTCCAAACTGAGCATTTCTGGTAGCGGGGTATACTCTCAGAAAGTAATTATATAAACACAGTCTTCCTAAAGTCTGAATGAATGCTTTCCCTTCTCTCCTCCTCCACTACCAAACTGGAAAATTACATTTGAAGAAACGAGTTTGCTCAACTTACACTAAAACATGATTATAGTGGATCTCTAGGACAGATTATGAGGTACTGTATAGAATTTAATAAAGACTACACATTTTTTTCAATGTGTAACATGGAGACTTGGAAAATTGTAGACTGAGTTACAACAAGGGCTGAGATCTATTTTTAAAAATCCCTCTGGCTTGTATGATTTCCCTCTGCTGTCCCTTAAAAGGTGGAAGTAGATAAATGGAGGCATATCAGCTCAGGGGTGTGTGGTCTGAAGGTGGATGCATGGGCATTGGATAGCAAGGAGAATCCTGAGGGAGGCAGGATGTTCCAGGGCCGACTGTACCCGTGGGCAGCTGAGAGCATGTGTCTGTGACATGTGTTCCAGTTGATTAGAAGGAGCAGAGAGTCCAGAGCTCGTCTTCATTTGGTGTCTCTTCGCCAGAACTGACTACTCCCTGGGCTCCCTGAAGTCATGAAAACTTTTTTGCTAACTTTGGCTGCACTGCTCCTCTCATCCCAGGTCACTGCAGGTAATGAAGGCTTTTTCCGGGGAGAGATGGAGGGGTGGAGAGTGGGTCATGGTTGGGACACTCCAGAGCTTAGGAGGATGGGCTGGCAAGCAGAAACGTGCTTTACATTGATCTGAGGGAAGCGGAAAAAGCCCCCAATTCCTGGGTGAGACCCCACCTCACCATTTAGTAGCACACTACTTGGCTTCTCTGAGTTTCAATGTACTTATTTATCTGTTTGAAATAATGAGGTTGAGGGATCAACATTAAACACACTAAATGTTTCGTGTGCAGGAAATGGAGCTTTCTAATTTTCTAAATCCATATAAGAGGGGATCTGGCACCCAAATGCTCATCTTTGCCAGTGAGAGGTGCCAGGTCTTAGGCAGCAACTGTAACCTCCCGAATTTTCCCTCAATGCCCCCAGATCTCTTCTCTTTGGTCAGCTCCAAGGGTCAAGGGCAGGGGGGTCAGATGTGGGGAGGGTGGGGTGGAAGAGCGGTGGGGGAGGACATGGGAAACAGGAAAGAAGGAAGCCAATAGTGATCCTTTCTCACAGTGTCCCTGAAACCACTTGGATTTGCAGTAATCACACCTGCCTTAAGTGAGGTCGAATCTCATGGTTACTGTTGCCTGTCGGTGCCAGCCCCGATACTGGAACCATGGAAAGGTTTTAAGCAGAAACAAGGTCCCTTCAAACTTGCCCAAACCCTCCTTTTAAAGTGACTTAAGTTTCTACCCTCACTGCCCTCCAGATATCTCTTTAACCTTCCACAGTGTCAGGATGTGGGGGGATTGCCTGAGAGCAGCCTGGACCCACAGCCATGTCTGCTCATGGTAGACACATACAGTAAACAGCCTCACCTGACGATGANGTGACTTAAGTTTCTACCCTCACTGCCCTCCAGATATCTCTTTAACCTTCCACAGTGTCAGGATGTGGGGGGATTGCCTGAGAGCAGCCTGGACCCACAGCCATGTCTGCTCATGGTAGACACATACAGTAAACAGCCTCACCTGACGATGAGAGAAGAATCTCCAAATCCTGGGTTAGTTAGAACCAGCTTCATCATTTGTTAATTCTGTGAACCCCAACAAGCCACTTGGCTTCTCTGAGTTCCAATTTAGTCATTTTGAGCTTCCCTGGTGGCTCAGTGGTAAAGAACCCACCTGCCAATGCAGGAGATGCAGGTTTGATCCCTAGATGGGAAGAAAGAAATGGCAACCCACTCCCAAATGCTCATCTGGAAAATCCCAGGGACAGAAGGTCCTTGCAGGCTACAGTCCATAGGATTGCAAAGAGTTGGATATGAATGAGCGTCTAAGCAGAGCACAACACAGCTATGTTATTATTTTTGGTTAAAGAATTCACTTCAGTTCAGTGCAGTCGCTTAGTCGTGTCCGACTCTTTGCGACCCCATGAATCNTTTTTTATAACTCATGAGAGTTTTCCCAGGAACTTTCATTCTGTTGGTGAGAAAGTTGGAGGTTAGAAAGGCCCCAGGGGCTGTTGGTAAACTCAGCATACAATTTTATCCTTCTTTTCTGGTTTGAAACAGTCTCTTGGATTAATTCATTCAGCTTTGGGTAAATGTTTTCAGTGTTTCTCCTTTTCCTCTCTCCCTTTCTACTTCCCTTGATGGCAACTGGATTTAGGGGCCAGTAGCTATGCCATTACCTAGTTAAAGAATTCACTTATTCAAGAAATATTGTAGCGTTCATTCCATGTGTCAGGCAGTGTGGTAAGTGCTGGAGATAGAGCAGTGAACCCACCCACCCACCAACCACCCACCCCAAATCCCCGTCCTCTTGGAGCTTACATTCTCTGTGGGGAGGCAATAAGCAGAGTAAGCAAGGAAATGGACAGCAAGCATCAGAGGAGGGAGATGTAGAATTTAAGAAGGGATGTAAGGGAATACCCCACTGAAACAAATTAGAACAAAGACATGAAGGAAATGAGAGGGTGAGCCATGCAGATATGCTGGGAAGAACATTCATTTATTAGCTGAACTGCTTATAAAAGACGTGCTTCTCTTCATCTGCTATTTGGTTACCTTGTGATTTTGAGAGTTCAAAGGGGAGAGGAAGGACAAATGCTTGATTCTGTCTTTGCTTTTCACTTTGCAAGTTAATGAATTCATTTTCTGTTAACCTCTGAGGACAAACAATTTGTTTCTCCTAAATATTATTTTGGACTCATGGTTCTAAGCCACAGTTCCAATCGATTGCAGTTATTCCTATTGAACCACAAAGTTTTCTATTCTTGACCCATGGGAATTTGTTCCATTTAGCTCTGGGTATGATAGGATAGTTTTAGGCTCATCTTACAATTTCTTAACTAGAACTGGAAAAAGTCACATTGCCAAGGTATTGGTTTCTTTTATTTTAGTGGGAAATGATATTTTTAGACTACAATATGAGTCCTAAGAATACTAATTTGTATTGGTCAACATTTCTTACCTTTTTTTCATTCATTAGAACTGGAAGAATTTCTATCCATCCATCTGTCCACATACTTGGAAAATAAAATACTTGTGGGTTTATACTGGTACTTCCAATTCAAATACAGAACACAAATTCAGAACAATTTCTATACCACATCAGATTTTTAAAAATTGAAGTATAGTTGATGTACAATTTTATATAAGTTTCAGGTATATGACATCGTGATTCACAGTCTTTAAAGGTTATATTCCTTTTAAAGTTGTTGTAAAATATTGGCCATATTCTCTGTGGTATACACTGTAAACTTGTAGCTTATTTTTTTTATATATAGTAGTTTGTGCCTCTTAATCACCTACCTCTATCTTGCCCTCCCTGGTCCCCTTTCCCAGTGGTAGTTTATTCTCTATATGTAAGTCTTTTTTGTTGTTGTTGTTGTTGTTATATTCACTGGTTTATTTTTTAGGTTTATTATTTTACTTGGCATAATACCATCCAAGTCATTCCATGTTGTTGCGAATGGCAAAATTTCACTCTTTTAATGGCTGAGTACTATTCCATTTTTTGTATATACTGCATTTCTTTTCCCATTCATATCTGTTGAAACCAATATTTTTCCCTTGTGCTGAGAATCTTGATTTTCAAGATCACAGAGGATGATAGAGTTAGAGTATTCCATAATTACTCATTTGATGTCTCCCTCGTCACATATACAATAGTTTACATATACTGTATAACAAAATCAAAAGTACCAGGATAACATGATATCTCAAACTAGTCAAACTTTGTGCATAGACTGTCACCAGTATTCTCCCATTTTTGAATTGTAATGTCTCTATATTGTCAGAACATATATCCACTACACATTTCAGTATGTTGATACCAGTTTGTTTTTGTCCTTTGTATTTAGAAGTTAGTTTTTTGATTATAACACTTTTCTTTTCTTGAATACTTTGAACATATGACACCATTTTTTTCTGGGATAAAGCATTGCTCTCAAAAAGTCCAAGTATAGTTTAATTTTTTTCCCCTTTACGTCATCTTATATTTAGGGGCCTAAATGCCCAAAGCTTTGTTTCCTTTTGTTCAGTAATTTTAGGAGAATATATCTTGTCTTGGGTCAATATTTTCAGGTATGCTGTATACATTTGTAATACATGCTTTCAAATCTTTTTCTGTTTAGGAACATTTACTGAACCTAGTTTTTAGTATTTTTTCCATTCCCTTGATTTTGTTTTCTTCTTTGGTAGTTCCTATTATTTGTATGTTGAAATTTTTTTGTTTGTCATGAATACTTGTAACACTCATTTATTCCATTTTACCTCTTTCTTTTTGATTAAGAAATCCTCTTTATCATCCTGTATTTATTTTAAGCCATTATCTCTTGCAATTTTTGATCATATGCTCTTTCTAGTTTAATCTTTACTTATAGAATAATTTTTAAAACATGTGACTCTTTCTGAGGTTCTTTAATATCTAAATTTATTTAATGCTTGTATTTTTATGCAGTATTTCACTTAATTTCAACAATAGCTTGAGACAGGTGCTATATCTCCGTTTTAGAAAAGAGGAAATGGATGATCTGAGAAATGAAATAACCTGCTTGAGGTCTTCCAGTTGGCTTGTGTTGTAGACAAATATCAAATCCAGCTGTATGAGTTCCAAGAGTCCATGCTCCTAATCATTATAACCCACTGACTCTAAGAGAAGAACTGTTAGGGGTGGGCTGGGATTGGAATGGGGTGTCCAGAAAGAGTGTGAGACTATAACACCACTGTAAATCTAGAGGTGATGCCCCCATTTTCAGTGGTCCTCCCTTTTCTGCCTGGCTGTCCGTCCTTTTAAGCCAGGATTTATTTCCCCACAGGACTGATCCTGGCTTCCTTCTTTTTTTCTCTTTGTATCAGGCAGCACTGAAAAATGCTGGAATCATCATGGCAACTGCCGTGACACANGGTGATGCCCCCATTTTCAATGGTCCTCCCTTTTCTGCCTGGCTGTCCGTCCTTTTAAGCCAGGATTTATTTCCCCACAGGACTGATCCTGGCTTCCTTCTTTTTTTCTCTTTGTATCAGGCAGCACTGAAAAATGCTGGAATCATCATGGCAACTGCCGTGACACATGTTCCAGGAATGAAAAAGTCTATGTTTTCTGCCTGAGTGGTAAACTGTGCTGTGTGAAGCCCAAGTTTCAGCCAAATACATCGCCACAGTTAATTAATGCTTGAAGCTGAGGGCACAAAAATGAAGATAACATTGCCCTGAGCCTGTCCTCAGCTGATTCCTGGGTTTCATTAAAACACTTTTGGCTAACTTCTGTGTGTATCTCTTAGTATACCTAAACAAACTCCAGTAGAAGAAGTGGGTAAGGAAACAAACATTGGAGAGGAACCTGGACCTACTATGTGCCAGGTATGCACCTACTACCTCACCTATTTCTTTCAAGTAACCTAAGAGGAAGATACTGTCATCACTTTTATTTTATGGTTGGGGAAGCTCAGGCTATTGAAATCATTCATCCAATTCCAGTTAAATAGCTAACATGAGCAGGTGTTGAGATTACATATTAGCTTGCAATTAGCTCCATGCCTCCTGGACATTCAAGAATATACATACAAAGGCATATTGTATTTCTTTGAATCTCTCAAATGAAAAACTAGGGGGTAGGACTTCCTTGGTGGCACAGAGGAAAGAAATCAGCCTGCCAATACAGGGAACACAGGTTCGATACCTGTTCTGGTAAGATATCACATGCCATGGAACAGCTAAGCCCATGTGTCACAACTACGGAAGCCTACACTCTCTTGGGTCTGCAAGCCGCAATTATGAGCTCCTGGGCCACAACTACTGAGCCTGCACTCTACAGCCCATGCTCTGCAACAAGAGAAGCCACTGCAACGGGAAGCCCATGCACCACACAAAGAGTAGCTCTCACTGGCTGCAACTAGAGAAAGCCTTTGGGCAGCAACAAAGACCCAGCATGGCAATAAAAAGAGAGAAAGAGGAAAAAAAAAAAACCAAAAACTGGGGTAGACAGCATTACATGCATGCTCATTTGCTCAGTTGTGTCTGACTCTTTGCGGCCCTATGGACTATAGCCTACCAGGCTTCCCTGTCCATGGGATTTTTCAGGTAAGATTACTGGAGTGGGTTGCCATTTCCTCCTCTAGGGGATCTTCCCGACCAAAGGAATCAAACCCATGGCTCCTAGACAGTCTTATATGGGGTCCTATTTTCTGGGTTTGTTATAGAAACTNATGGACTATAGCCTACCAGGCTTCCCTGTCCATGCGATTTTTCAGGTAAGATTACTGGAGTGGGTTGCCATTTCCTCCTCTAGGGGATCTTCCCGACCAAAGGAATCAAACCCATGGCTCCTAGACAGTCTTATATGGGGTCCTATTTTCTGGGTTTGTTATAGAAACTCTTAAGCAGGAAACTGTTAATCCCCAGATCCAGTTCTTACCCCATTGCTTCTCTCTTTTTTTATATCTGGTTTAAATTTTCATCAAAGTCATACATCCAGATGATTTAAAAAATTGAATTTATTTAAACTAAAAACAACCCCTAAAATGTTCATCCATGTGATTTTAAGTGTCAACTTTGAATAAAAAACTATATTAAAATATAGGAGTCACCCATTTCCTTTTCTCCATTTCTTACCTCTTTCACAAAACCACTTGTTTCTTTGGATTCTACTTCTCTAACTATAAATGTTGGAGAAGGCAATGGGACCCTCTCCAGTACTCTTGCCTGGAAAATCCCATGGACGGAGGAGCATTGTGGGCTGCAGTCCATGGGGTCACTAAGAGTCAGACATGACTGAGTGACTTTGTTAGACCTTGCNGAGGTAAATTTCTGGGGTCTGACACACCTTATCCAAACTGGAGTCTAACATTGTTGGACCCTACGGTTCTGGTAAATCATTCTTGCCTGTACTTTTTGTGCTGACAGTTCTATCCAGTTACATTTAGAAATATTAAATATGTTATATTGTATGTAATTTATATATATTCTATTTAGAAGTAAATAAGGAGTGGAGTAAGGTGCCTATGGGTATTGTGCAGAGCAGGATGGGCCTGTTGGTAATAATTTCAGTCTTCTACACATCCCTCGGCCTGCTGGCCCATGGCTGGCCCCACATGATGTAAATAAAGAGTGTTCTTTCTGCACTGCAAATAGAACTTTCTGCATCAAAAGAATAGTTTCTTATTTATGTTGTCCAATATGGTAACTACTAGCCATGTATGGCTATGAAGCAGTTGAAATGTGGCTAGTGTGACTGAGGAACTGAATTTTTAACTTAATCTATACTTCAGTGTATATAGCCAACTATGGCTAGTGGTTATTGTATTGGACAGTGTAGCTTTAGAGTCTAGAGATATAAAGTAGAGACAGGCTGGGGGCTCAGCCTCAGGTATTTTAGGTGAAGTAAAGGAGGCCAGCTAGGATCTGTGAAGAACATAAGAACCCATTCTTAGCCTGCCGGTTCTCTTTCTATATTTTCATGCCAAGGGCTGCAACTCTCCCTTGATAATACTTGCAGTTCTGAGAGAGTTGATATCAGGCCCAATGTGGATTCCTGCTCCATCTCTTTCCTTCCCTTTCTCCCTGGTTGGCACTGCTTGNTGTGAAGAACATAAGAACCCATTCTTAGCCTGCCGGTTCTCTTTCTATATTTTCATGCCAAGGGCTGCAACTCTCCCTTGATAATACTTGCAGTTCTGAGAGAGTTGATATCAGGCCCAATGTGGATTCCTGCTCCATCTCTTTCCTTCCCTTTCTCCCTGGTTGGCACTGCTTGCTATTGAACTTCTGGCCAGTCCTTTTCCAGGACTGAGTCGGAACTGAGATAACAGGGATTTTCCTGTCTTCAGCTTCATGATTTGGGTCATGGTCCAAGTAGTCCTGACCCATTACTACTTATCTGACTAATCAGAAAGAACTGATTCTTTATCCTGAGTCGGAAAGTTCTATTCAGAGTTACCTGTCTACTATTCAGTCCCTTTATATGAGAACGCTGAATCTGGCCTCAGCCTTATGTCTTGCTTCAGTCATCTCCAGCCTGCCTATTTGATGATTATCTCTAACCCTAGAGTCTAAGTATTACTGCTGCTGTCAAAGGATGAGCATTGGATTCAGGATCAGAACGTCTAGCTTCAAATACTTCTCAGATGCTTCTGGGCAAACCATTCGATCCTCTCTGCTTTATTTTCTCATATATAAAACAAGCTTTTATCGTACCCAAAGCACGGGGTTATTATGAGGATTAAATAAAATGACAGGAAAGTGCCCAGTACAGAGTCTAACACACATTTGATTCCAATAAATATAAGTTGAATCGAGATTGATCTAACTCCTTAATTTTCTCCTCTTAGACTCTGCATAGAAATACCCTGCCTGTCAACAATTAAGATCCACCTTCTCCAGTTTGTCCCANCTGGTAAATCATTCTTGCCTGTACTTTTTGTGCTGACAGTTCTATCCAGTTACATTTAGAAATATTAAATATGTTATATTGTATGTAATTTATATATATTCTATTTAGAAGTAAATAAGGAGTGGAGTAAGGTGCCTATGGGTATTGTGCAGAGCAGGATGGGCCTGTTGGTAATAATTTCAGTCTTCTACACATCCCTCGGCCTGCTGGCCCATGGCTGGCCCCACATGATGTAAATAAAGAGTGTTCTTTCTGCACTGCAAATAGAACTTTCTGCATCAAAAGAATAGTTTCTTATTTATGTTGTCCAATATGGTAACTACTAGCCATGTATGGCTATGAAGCAGTTGAAATGTGGCTAGTGTGACTGAGGAACTGAATTTTTAACTTAATCTATACTTCAGTGTATATAGCCAACTATGGCTAGTGGTTATTGTATTGGACAGTGCAGCTTTAGAGTCTAGAGATATGAAGTAGAGACAGGCTAGGGGCTCAGCCTCAGGTATTTTAGGTGAAGTAAAGGAGGCCAGCTAGGATCTGTGAAGAACATAAGAACCTATTCTTAGCCTGCCGGTTCTCTTTCTATATTTTCATGCCAAGGGCTGCAACTCTCCCTTGATAATACTTGCAGTTCTGAGAGAGTTGATATCAGGCCCAATGTGGATTCCTGCTCCATCTCTTTCCTTCCCTTTCTCCCTGGTTGGCACTGCTTGCTATTGAACTTCTGGCCAGTCCTTTTCCAGGACTGAGTCGGAACTGAGATAACAGGGATTTTCCTGTCTTCAGCTTCATGATTTGGGTCATGGTCCAAGTAGTCCTGACCCATTACTACTTGTCTGACTAATCAGAAAGAACTGATTCTTTATCCTGAGTCGGAAAGTTCTATTCAGAGTTACCTGTCTACTATTCAGTCCCTTTATATGAGAACGCTGAATCTGGCCTCAGCCTTATGTCTTGCTTCAGTCATCTCCAGCCTGCCTATTTGATGATTATCTCTAACCCTAGAGTCTAAGTATTACTGCTGCTGTCAAAGGATGAGCATTGGATTCAGGATCAGAACGTCTAGCTTCAAATACTTCTCAGATGCTTCTGGGCAAACCATTCGATCCTCTCTGCTTTATTTTCTCATATATAAAACAAGCTTTTATCTTACCCAAAGCACGGGGTTATTATGAGGATTAAATAAAATGACAGGAAAGTGCCCAGTACAGAGTCTAACACACATTTGATTCCAATAAGTATAAGTTGAATCGAGATTGATCTAACTCCTTAATTTTCTCCTCTTAGACTCTGCATAGAAATACCCTGCCTGTCAACAATTAAGATCCACCTTCTCCAGTTTGTCCCACCTCCTACTTGCCAGCATGAATCAGTCTTAAAATTGAAATGAAGCCCTTAACCTCACTACGTTTTCAGTGATCATCTGAACCTCCTGATTTCACGTCCCTCTGTGCTCAGGTTGGAGATAATGATCTAGCCCTGTAGCGGTTCTTTTGCAGACAGTCTCAGTACCCACATTCCACGCTGCTTGAAAGAGTCCCAGTCTAGTACACGGCAACCACTTGTTTGGCTTCTCCATACGTATGTTTTATCAGCTGGTTATTTTTGGAGAAAATTATCTACCTGGCCTCAGTGATTTCATAGGAAATTCAGGGCCTCAAACCTCAGATAGCATTCAACTCTCCTATACCTAATTTATTCTTTTCTCCTAGGCAGCTTCCCTCTCAATCTCTGAAATCACTATTCCATGATTATTTTCTTTCTGCTCAATTTTCTACTACTTCCTCAACATCTTTCATCTTTTCTTGACTGCTGCTGCTGCTGCTAAGTCGCTTCAGTCGTGTCCGACTCTGTGCAACCCCATGGATGGCAGCCCACCAGGCTCCTCTGTGCACGGGGGTCTCTAGGCAAGAATACTGGAGTGGGTTGCCATTTCCTTCTCCACTTTTCTTGACCAGATCTACCTATTCTTTCATTCAATTCTATAACTCCTGTCTTCCTTTTGGATAGAACAATTTTGCCTGCTCCTGAGAAACCAACCTCTCCCCTTGTCCATATTCCTCTTTTCCTTCCCCACTCAAGGATTTCATTTTCAATTCTTCTCTTCATCCCCCTCTTCTCTTCTGGACCATTTATATCACTATACAAAGATGTTCTCATACCTCCCATCTTAAAACAAAACATCCCTTAGTCCCATTCAGGACTATGCCCCATTTCTTTGCAATTCTTCCAAGAAAAATTTCTCAAAATGTTGTCTGCCTTCACTTCCCTACTTCCTCATTTCCCACTCACTTTTCAACTGAATTCAATTTGGCTTTAACCTTGCCATTGAAACTTTTCTTGTAGAGGTCCCTAACTATCTCTGATGTTGTCAGACTCAACAGAGGCATCCCTATCTTCCTTTCATTGACTTCTAGGCAATATTTGACATTGGGGCCACTAGCTGCTCACTGAAATGCTTTCTTCTCTTGATGTCTAAGTTACCAGATGCTTAGGTTGCCTTTAACTGGCCAAGCAATTTCCTTTTTGTCTTCTATGTAGTCTCCTCCTTCACGCCTGCCTAATCACAGGGCTTCTTTCTGTTTCCCTGCCCCCCCCCCCACCACANCTAAGTTACCAGATGCTTAGGTTGCCTTTAACTGGCCAAGCAATTTCCTTTTTGTCTTCTATGTAGTCTCCTCCTTCACGCCTGCCTAATCACAGGGCTTCTTTCTGTTTCCCTGCCCCCCCCCCACCACACTGGGTGCTTTGATTCCATGTCTGATCACTTCCAAATTCATATCTCTAACCCCATTCTTTCTCAAACCTCTAGTTGATATATCTGCCTTCTTAAGTGATGTCATTTGGATGCCTAATGTATCATTTTGGTGGGGACCTCACTTCACCAAGCCTTGTTATTACCCCATTATCTCCCTTTTCAGTGAATAGTAACAATATATGTACCCAGGTGCTCCAAACTAGAAGGCATCCTAGGTTCCTTACTTTGCTTCACTGCATTCAGTTTATCAGCAAATCCTATGGCTCTACCCTAAAAATGTGTCTCAAGACCATCCATGTCTTTCCATCTAGTTCAAGCTATTATTAGCTTCTTTGCTAGTTTTTCTTTAAAAAACTTTTTATTTTATATTGGAGTATAGCTGGATTAACAATGTTGTGATAGTTTCAGGGGAACTGCAAAGTGACTCAGATATATGTACTGTATTCTTTTCCCATTTAGGTTGTTACATGATATGGAGCAGAATTCCCTGTGCTATACAGTATGTTCGTGTTGGTTATCCATTTAAAATAAAGCAGTGCATACATGTCACTTCCAAACTCTCTAACTATCCCTGCTTCCACCCCTCACCTCTGGTAACCATAAGTTTGTCCTCAAGTCTGTGAGTGTGTTTCTGTTTTGTAAATAAGTTCATTTGTATTATTTCCTTTTAGATTTTGCATATAAGGGATATCATATGATATTTCTCTTCCTCTGATTTACTTCACTCAGTATGATAACCTCTAGGCCCATCCACGTTGCTGCTAATGACATTGTTTCATTATTTTAAATGGCTGAGCAATATTCCACCATATATATGTACCACATCTCTATCCACTCCTCTGAGAATGGACATTTAGGTTGCTTCCATGTCTTGGCTATTGTAAATGGTGCTACAACGAAGCCACTATTAATCTGAATTTCTCCAATACTATCCTAACTGATTTCTTGGTTAATCCCCTAATTAATTTTCTACACAACCAAAAGACAAATTATATTCTGTAAGTGTTCTGTTTGGGCTTCCCTGGTGGCTCAGTGGTAAAGAATCCACCTGCCAATGCAAGAGACACTAGTTCTATCCCTGGGTTGGGAAGATCCCCTGCAGGAGGAAATGACAATCCACTCCAGTATTCTTACCTGGGAAATCCAATGGGCAGAGGAGCCTGGCGGGCTACAGTCCATGGTGTCACAAAATAATCAGACACGACTTACTGACTAAACAACAACTCTGTTCTGTTTTACCCCAAACTATGGCTTCCTGTTTCCCTAAGAGTAAAATCTCAGCTCTTTGCTATAACTGGTGAGGACCTGCCCAACCTGACTTTGGTTACCTCTCTGGCAACTTCCTTCCTCCTACAGTCAGGTCATTCTGGCCTCCTTTCTGTTCCTTCATGTCAACAATCTCTTTTCTGCCTTAGGGTCTTGCTGCATGCCATTCCTTCTGCCTAAGAAATCTCTTCATCTGGTATCTGTGTAGTTGTGTTTTGGTCTCATCGTCCAGGCCTTACATCTTCTCTTCTGGACAAACCCTATTTTCATATGAGTAAACTGAAAAAATTTTTTTAATAATCTGATTTCTTTTTAAGAAATTTAAAGACTCAGCAACACAGTTTCTCATTCTTGAGAAGTGTTGATCTCCAGGAATCCTTCTCAGTTTGCCACAATCCTCACCTAAAGTTTCCCTGATGCAGAAGCTAAATATCCAGAGTGGTACTAAAAGACCCCAGATGATGACTCTGATATACCATGGTAGTGCATCTGGCCTTCTTCCTTCGTTTGTGTTACTTGCCTGTCCCCCAAGGCAACTGAACTCGGGGCTTTGGATTTGCAATAGATGTGTTTCTATGAAGTACTGGGGGAAATATAATTTATGAATCAAACTACATCTGAAGTGTATCTAGTTTGCTATTCAGTGAAATCAACTGTAACTATAAACAACCTTGCTTGTATATCAAATGAGCACACTTGATTATATTTCTATTGCCTTGACAAGAGCTACATCTTAGCTTGACATATAATTTTGAGAGCTTAATTTGACCTACTAAAATTGTATAAAAATGTCTTCCTTTTATTATTATGACATTTACTTTTGCACCTAGGAAGCTTGAATTCAGAGTGACTGTTCTTTCTTTGCAAGTAATCTGTCTGACTTTCTTTTCCTGCATGGATAAGATCATATTTCTTATACAGTTTTTTTTAATTTAGTTTTTAAATTTTATATTGAAGGGTAGTTGATTTACAATATTGTGTTAGCCTCAAATAAAACTGTCACTAAGACAAGCTGAAGACAGAGTAAATTAATTTTTACCAGGGACATGGCAAGCTCATTATAGCTGTAGATCTAGACTTTGTCTTCTACACTAGCAAGTTTTCCTTTTTGCATATAGCTTTAAAAAGAAGCTTTTACCACTACATAAATTTCATATAAAGTTTACCTATGCTAAGTGGTATGGTTCAATGAATTTTGGTTTCAGAATGTTTCCATCATCTCCCAAATTTCCTTTGTAGTCTTTTGCCATTAGCCCCTGCTCCCACCCTCCAGCCCTGGCTAAACTTGAGCCAGGAATATACTTGCCCCAGTCATGATCTCAGCCTTAGCCAGATATTGGCCCTCTTTAATCATTCATCACTGACATCATCACTCCCACCTGACCTGGGAGTTCAGGTCTTAAGTTTAAATATCATCCTTGATTATCATAGCTAACAAAGTTCTTTATGTCACTGCTGTGTCTTTCTTAGCACTTCCCCCAAATCAGTAATTATTTTGTGCACTTACCTGTTCCTTGTCTATCAGGAGAATTTGGATTTCTTGTCAGTTTCACTCTTCACTCCATCGGGAATGTAATAAATATTTGCTAACTCTATGAATATTTAAAGCTCAAGAAGGTCACCTTTTCATTTGAACAGGTATCCCCTCCCAAGTTCTTATGCTTTACCATCATCTGAGATGTAAGCCTTTTGATGCTGCCCTCTTCACTTTTCACGTCAAATCAGCCCTCACAGCTTCTTGGTTCTTCCTCCACAATATCTTTGTACAAATCCCACTCTCCCTCACTATTGTCAGGGCTGCCCTCTCACGTCAGTCTCTCATTAGCATCCTCTCTCCTCTTTTCTCCAGACCTTCTCTCCTGAGTNTGATGCTGCCCTCTTCACTTTTCACGTCAAATCAGCCCTCACAGCTTCTTGGTTCTTCCTCCACAATATCTTTGTACAAATCCCACTCTCCCTCACTATTGTCAGGGCTGCCCTCTCACGTCAGTCTCTCATTAGCATCCTCTCTCCTCTTTTCTCCAGACCTTCTCTCCTGAGTTTTGCTGCTAATCTCTTACCTCCCTGCCAGGTCATATTCTGGCATCCAACCTTACCAGAGTTCCTTGTTGAATAATAGAGCAATGTTTTCTCAGCATATTTGATGATAAAACACCTTACATTTATTATTGGATAAAATGATTAGAGTTCATCAGAGACCAACTTAAGCAGAAAGAAAGGAAGGACAGCAGGAAGGAAAACATGGGACTCACAGAACTGACTGGAAGTGTAGACAATGGTACTTGGAAGGACAAAGGGGGTGTGGGGAACGGAAAAAATGTACCAGGGCCCCACCACCAGCGTTGTTGTCCTGGGACAGGACACCAACGTCAAATCTGCCTGAACTTCTCCCACAATGGCTTTGTCTGCTGTGCATACGTGAGTATTTTCTCCGCTTTCTCTGTGGTTTGGATTTAGTTCTTCATGATTCAGATTTTTTTCATTGAGCATCCAGCTGGCTGAGCCTGGGTTGTGTGTCTACCTGCTGACTCCCAAGGTGGCACAAAAATATTCACCCTTAGTACTTCTTGTAGTACTCAATCTTTCTCAAGATTGAGAAAGGGGTAGGACGGGGCTGTCTGCTGTCACCCTGTTTGTTTAATCTATACGCTAAGCACATCATGAGAAATGCCAGGCTGGATGAGTTACAAGCTGGAATGAAGTTAGGTGGGAGAAACATCAACAACCTCAGATATGCGGATGACACCACTCTAATGGCAGAAAGCGANAACTAGATGTCCATTGACAGATGAATGGGTAAAGAAGTTGTAGTACATATATACAGTGGAGTAGTAACCATAAAACAGAACAAATCTGAGTCAGTTCCAGTGAGGTGGATGAACCTAGAGTCTGTTGTATGGAGTGAAGTAAGTCAGAAAGAGAAAAACAAATATTGTATATTAATGCATATATATGGAATTTAGAAAAATGGTAGTGATGAACTTATTTGCAGGGCAGGAATAGAGACTCAGACATGGAGAACAGACTTATGGACACAGTGAGGGAAGGAGAGGGTGGGACAAACTGAAAGAGTGGCCATTCTTTACCATATGAGCCACCAGGGAAGCCCATAAATGGAATCTAATTAACCTTAAAGCTTTTGCACAGCAAAGGAAACTGAACAACCCTCAGAATGAGAGAAAATGATTGCAAATGAAGCAACTGACAAATAATTAATCTTCGTTTTTACATACATTACCATTTGTAATATATACATTACCATTTGTAAAATATTATATACATAACCATTTGTAAAATGGGCTTTCCAGGTGGCGCTAGTGGAAAAGAATCTACCTGCCAATGCAGGAGATGTAAGAGATACGAGTTCGATCCCTGGGCTGGGAAGATCCTCTGGAGAAGGGCACGGCAACCCACTCCAGTATTCTTGCCTAGAGAATCTCATGGACAGAGGAGCCTGGCGGGCTACAGTCTATAGAGTCGCAAAGAGTAAGACACGACTGAAGAAACTTAGCATACATGCACGGATTTGTGAAATAGAGAGCTAATGAGAAGCTGCTGTATAGCACAGGGAGCTCAGCACGGTGCTCTGAGACAATCTAGAGGAGTGGGATAGTGTGGGAGGGGGCAGGGAAGTTCCAGAGGGAGGGGACACGTGTATGCTTATGGCTGATTCCTGTTGATGCATGGCAGAAATGAACACAACATTGTAAAGAAATATTCTCCAATTAAACATAAATAAATTAGAAAATTAGTTATATTGCTATGTCCTATCACAGATCATATGAACACTGAAATTAAAAACACATTAATCACAATCATTCCAAAAAATAAGATGCTTAAGTGAATAATAAAACATGTACAGAAATTGTAGGCTGAAAATTACAGAATGTAGATAAAAAAATCAAAGAAGATATAAATAAATGAAGACACACTGTGATTATAGATTGTAAGATTCAGCTAGGAAAGATGTAAATTCTCCTTAAATTTATAGATCCGGTTTACACAATTTCTATCAAAATTCCACTAAGGTTTATTGTGGATACAGATAAGATTGTCTGCTCTATATTTGATCTGTAGAGAAATTTGCAAAGGAATGAGAATAGCTAAAACAAAGAACAAACATGGAGAAATTGTTCTACCTGATTTTAAGACTTACATAGCTAAAGTAACCAAGACTGTGTGGTCACGGTGGAGAGATAGACACACAGTTCAACTGAACAGAAATAGCCCTACACAAGTGCAACCAACTGATATTTCACAAATGTGCAAAAGTAATTCAATAGAAGAAAATATCTTTTTCAATAAATATTGCTGGAGCAATTGGAAGTCTGTAGGCAGAGATAAAAGGCTCTCAACCTAAACCTAACAACTTACACAGATATTAACCCAAAGTGTATCATAGATTTAAAAGTAAAATGTAAACTTGTGGAAGAAAACACGGGAAAAATGTTCAGACCTAAGGCTAGGTGAAGAGTTCTTAGAGATGAGGAGCATAATTTGTAAAAAGAAAAAAAATAGATTCAATTAAAATTTAAAACTTTCACTCTGTGAGATCCTGTGAAAAGGATAGACGAAAAGACAAATTAATAATTGGAAAAAGAAATTGGGTGAAATATTTGCAAACCACATATGTGACAAAGAACTTGTATCTAAAATAGAGAAACAACTCTCAAAACTCAACAGAAAAAAGTATACAATCCAACCGGATGAAAAACGTGAGAAGATTGGAGAGGTTATACGGATGGCAAAGGAGCACATGCAAAGATGCTCAACTTCACTAGCAATTAGAAAAATGCAAATTAAATTAAGACCACAGTGAGATTCCTTACATATCTATTAGAACAATTAAAATAGAAAATAGTGACAATACCAAATGCCAGCCGTGATGCAGAGAAACTGATTCTTTTATACACCTCTTGAGTGAATGTTAAATGGTACAACCACTAAACTAAATACATAATGACTATACTACACAGCAAATGCACTCTTGGGCATATATTCCAGAGGAATGAAAATGTAGTTCCAAAAACCTATAGACAAGTGTTTATAGCAGCTTTATTTATTTTAAGGTATTCACTAAAACGGGTTTTATTTTTTTAAGCCAGTTTTAGGTTCACAGCAAAATTGAGAAGAAGGGACAGAGATTTCCCATACGCTGTCTTCCTCTACTTATTCAAGGCTCCTCTATTATAACATCTGCCACCAGAGTTGTGCATTTATTACAATTGACATATCTACATTAACCCATCATAATCACCCCAAGTCCATAGTTTCACATGAAGATTCACTCTTAGGGTGAACTCTTAGGGTTGTACATTCTATGGATTTGGACAAATGTATATTGACACGAATCCACTATTACAGTATCACACAGACTATCTTCACCACCCCCCACATCATCTGTGCCCTACGTACTCATCTCTTCCCCATTCCAACCCCTGCAACCAATGATCTTTTTATCATATCCTTTTCCAGAAAGTCACACAGCTGGAATTATACAGTAGGTAGGCTTTTTGGTTCAGCTTCTTTCACTTAGTGATGTGCATTTAAGCTTCCTCCGTGTCTATTCATAGCTTGAAAGCTCTTTGTTTTGTTTTGTTTTGTTTTAGAGCTGAATAATATCCCATTGTCTGGATGTGTCTTAGTTTATTTATCTTCTCACCCCTACTGAAGGGCATCTTGGTTGCCTCCAAAGGTTGTCATTTATGAATAAAGCTGTGTGCAGATTTTTGTCTGGACATAAAGTTTCAAGTCCTTTGGGTACAGAAAAAGGAGTGCAATTGTAGGATCACATGGGTAAGAATATGCTTAGTTTTGTAAGAAACCACCAAGCTATACCATTTTTCTTTCTCACCATCAATGAGTGAGACTTCCTATTGTTCCACTTCCTTGCCAGCATTTACTGTTTTCAGTAGTCTGAGTTTGGGTCACTTTAACAGGTGTGAAATGGTACTTATTATTGTTTTAGCTCTTTATGCTTTCACNAACCACCAAGCTATACCATTTTTCTTTCTCACCATCAATGAGTGAGACTTCCTATTGTTCCACTTCCTTGCCAGCATTTACTGTTTTCAGTAGTCTGAGTTTGGGTCACTTTAACAGGTGTGAAATGGTACTTATTATTGTTTTAGCTCTTTATGCTTTCACTGTGCTCCCTGAATTGTCAGATTGGTTACTGCTAAATAGAAATTGACTATCTGTATTTTTTTTTTTTTTGCCCAGGCAGA
The DNA here is from genome assembly GCA_006410615.1 of Neotragus moschatus. NCBI lineage: Eukaryota > Metazoa > Chordata > Mammalia > Artiodactyla > Bovidae > Neotragus > Neotragus moschatus. Next base: position 2,642,231 of record SJYA01001955.1, on the reverse strand, counting down.
CGTCACATGCTTCGATGCATGGGTGACTTGGGAATCTGTAGACCTGCTTGCAGAAAGTCTGAAGAGCCCTACTTCTATTGCAGAAATTATCAACCCTGCTGCCTCCCTTCCTATGTAAGGATAGACATTTCTGGCAAAGAAGGGAAAAATGACTGGAGCCGAGAGAATCGGTGGCCAAAAGTATCTTGAGTGGTAGTGGTCACTATCCTCAACCTGCTGCCAATACTCCTTTATTAAAATTCATGCACCTGCCACTCTTGTGTGTTTCTCATCCATTGGAAAACATAGTGAGAGATTAAGTTTTGCCTGGTAAGATACCTTTCCTATTCTGGGTTGCCATTTCTTTCTCTGGGGGATCTTCCCAATCCAAGGGTTGAATCCACATCTCCTGTGGCTCCTGCATTGGCAGGTGGATTTTTTCTTTTTTAACCACTGAAACACCTGGGAAATCTTTTAGGTCACTATCCAACTAATTTACTCAGATAAAGGAAAATGCAAAGATTAGAGCCCCAAACCAAAAAGGGAAGGAAAGTGAAAGTCGCTCAGTCATATCCAACTCTTTGTGACCCCATGGACTATACTGTCCATGGAATTCTCCAGGGCAGAATACTGGAGGGGGTAGCCATTCTATTTTCCAGGAGATCTTCCCAACCCAGGGATTGAACCTAGGTTTCCTGCATTGAAGGTAGTTCTTTACCCATTGAGCCACAAGGGAAGCTCCCCAGATTGTAAAACACACAGGCACCATGAATTTAAATTAGCAGAAACCAAAGATCAGAGATTCAGCCTTTCAAAGACTTAAAATACTAGAATTAGAAATATGTGGTAGAGTTTCATGGACCTTTGTGAGAAGAGATGGGGTGTGAATATACGTTTGTGCCATCAGGGGGGAGACAAAGCTTTCAGCAATAAGGTGGACAAAAGGACCCACCTTTTCACCCCTAGTTAAGAGATCATCCTGGTCCATGGATGTCTCTATGCGAATAAGGCTTGGTTAAGGAAACGGGTCTATGAAGCCAGTTTTTCAATAACTTCTATTCCAACCTTGAAGCAACTGGGGTAAATAGGAGTCCTCATAGCTCATACCTGGGCCAGCCAGTTTCTTACAGTGAGTGATAATGTTAAGGCATCTATAAAATGCATCCTTTCATCTGAGCTATCTGCTGTTATAAAGAAAGCCTTTGTGTCCTAGAACTACTCTCCTAAACACAAGGACTTGGAATTTTTATTGTTCCCATTTATGCTGCCATCAAGAGGCAGGACTAACACAAGGAGTGCCTCTGCTATTCCAAAACACTTATTGAGAAGGCAGAAGGACAAATGGAAAGATCAGAGTTGGAATACTTCAAGTAATTAAGGCTGTGCATAGCTAAACTACAAACTAGGAACACTAAAAATTGATTAAAACTGTGGAAATAATTTGAAATTTCAAGAAAAGCACCAAGGAGTTTATCCACTGGAAATGCTGGAAATTTGGGGGACTTCTTTACACAGCCTTGTACTCTAGAATTACACATTGATGGAGGGTGGGAGTGGGTGACTGTGATATTTTTCAGTGCGTTGATCTATACCACTTAATCTATCACTTTGAAGGTAGGGAGAGTGATGGTCAAGAGGAAGTCGCGAGCTTTGAAGAACATATGGGAGAGAAATATGGTTTTCAGGGCTGGGTCAGACTTTTAATCTTCTTTATTCTTGTTATTTATTCCCAGTAGGTTGAAGCAGATGCTACTGATACGATTCTATCCATAGCCTCTTCTTCCCAACCATTCGTGGATGGGGAAGAAGTGATAGTTCCCTTGACGAAAACCACTGGTCGTGAAACACAGCAGGACTGACGATTCTTACATACTGCTCTTAGGACTTCATTAGCAGCGCATTTTTTTTTGCAGCGCCCTGAGTTGTTCGAGCATCTTTTTCTACCACCATAGGCTGAAAAATAAAAGGAAAGATCACTGATTTTAGGTTTGAGACTCTCAAATTAACAAGCATGACTGTATATTTGGCAACTTGCAAGACTCCCAGCTCAGGCCTGGTAAATACCATGTTTCTAAAAATATCTGCTCTGAACCTCATATCTGCCTATTTAAAATTTTTTTTCTGAATGTAGAGATGCATCTTGCATCTCATAAATAAAAAGCAGCTTGTTAGTCACAAGGAATTGGAACTAGTAATGAAGTTCCCTGGGCTTGTGTGAAGCAATCTGCATAACAAAAGTTCACCCTGTCGTAGGTATGATTGGGTTATTTGCATTGCTCATACCCCACGCAGCTAAATTTCTTTGAATGCCTTCAAAATATACATTCAAATAAGTATATAAAATGTATCTCTGTACTTTAAAAATAATAAAATGAATACCCATATGCCTGCATTCTGATTAAGAAATAAATTACTAGACTCTTAGAATGGGCTTTCCTGGTGGCTTGGTGGTAAAAAGTCTGCCTGCCGATGTAGGAGATGCAGGTTTGATTGGGAAGATTCCCTGGAGAAGCAAATGGCAACCCATTCCAGTATTTTGACTTTGGAAATCCCAGGTAGGAGACCAGAGGGATAGGACAGAGGAGATCAGAGGGCTACAGTTCATGGGGTTGCAGTCAGGCATGACTGAGCAACTGAGAAATAGGACCTCAGAACAGCGTAGATATTCCTAAGTGAGATGCTTCATTTGCTCAAATTTTAGGCCAATACTTCTTACACTTTGTAATTTTCGTACAAGTCATAGAAGTCTTGGTAAAATGCAATTTTCACTTCAGTTAATGGGAAAACACTTGAGTTTCTGCTTTTCTAACAGTCTTCTAGGAGATGTCAGTACTACTAGTCCATGGACTACATCTTACGTAGCAAGGATTTGGGCCATTAAAAAACCTTAATAAGTTCCTTTTGCTTAATATCAGACAATCGATATTTCCCAATCAAATGCAATAAAATCAGAATTAAAACCCCATGTATTTGAAAATTAAACAATATGATAAAAATTAAACGAATTAGAAGGGCAGTAATAAAATCAGAAATGATAAAGTTAGAAGTTAAGGAAATCAGAAAACTAGAAAGAACAATCAAGAAAAAAAAGAAGAAAATAAAAATGACATCCTTAGTGAAATGGTGAAATAAAACTAGATACAACATATTAAAAACAACAGAAAGGAATTATCAACAATTGTACGCTAATAAAATTGAAAACCTAGATGAAATGTGTAAATTTCTAAAAATATTCCAGTGATGGCCTAGGAAGAAAATGTAAACCTCAGTAAATCAAAAAGTGTTTGGAAATTGACATTGTAGTGAAAAAACTTTTCTTCCCCAAAGACTCAGCCTTAGATGATTTTTACAATTTTGGTAAAATACATATAACATAAAATTGATCAAGTAAACCATTTTAAAGTAGTAGTTTGGTATAATCCAGGGCTTCCTAGGTGGTAAAGAATCCTCCAGCCAATTCAGGAGTCATGAGTTTGACTCTTGGGTCGGGAAGATCCCCTGGAAGAGGAAATGGCAGCCCACTCCAGTACTCTTGCCTGGAGAATCCCATGGACGGAGGAGACTGGCGGACAGCAGTCCAGAGTCACAAAGAGTCGGACTTGACTAAGCACGCGCATCCGGGTGCGCGCGCACACACGCACACACCCCCACGTTGGTATAATTCACTTCGTTGTGTTGCCATCACCAACATACACCCACTAAACTTGCCATCTTGCAGTGGAAATTTTGTACCCATTAAAAGCCACACCCCCATCCCCCTGGCAACTATCATTTTGTTTTTTGTCTTTATGAGTTTGACTACTCTAAATATCTCAGGTGAATAGAATCATACAGTATTTGTCATTTTGTGACTGACGTCTCACTTAACACTGTGTCTTCAATGTTCATCCACATTGCAGCGTGTGTCAGAATCCTTTTCTTTTTGAAGCTGAATAATATTCCATCGCATATATGTACCACATTTTACTTAGCTATTCACCAATTAATGAACATTTCGATTGCTTCCACCTTTTAGCCCTTGTGAGTAAAGCTGTTATTCTGGATGACTTTAAAGGTGAGTTCTACTAATTTCACAGAAGATCCAAATATTGATCTTATAGAAAATGTTCCAGAAAATAGAGGTGGAGGGAGAAAGGAAAGCTGTCTGGATCATTTTATGAGACAACTATAATCCAAAACTAGAAAATAATAGGTCTATTTTCTTTTTAAATATAGATTTAAAAAATCCTACTGAATTCAGCAATGTATTAAAATACAGCATGGTCAAGGAGAGCTTAACCCCAAAAGCAAAATTACCATCCAACATTATGAAATCCTCCAGTGAAATTCAGTACCTATATAGAATTAAGGAGATAAATAATAAAATTATTTTATTTTATACAGAAAAATTACTTGATAAAGTTCAGTGCTTACTTATGATGAAAACTAGGCAAAGCAAGCATAATGGAGATTTCCTTAATTGGTGAAGGTTATGTATCAAAGGAGATCAGCCCTGGGANGAGCTTTGAAGAACATATGGGAGAGAAATATGGTTTTCAGGGCTGGGTCAGACTTTTAATCTTCTTTATTCTTGTTATTTATTCCCAGTAGGTTGAAGCAGATGCTACTGATACAATTCTATCCATAGCCTCTTCTTCCCAACCATTCGTGGATGGGGAAGAAGTGATAGTTCCCTTGACGAAAACCACTGGTCGTGAAACACAGCAGGACTGACGATTCTTACATACTGCTCTTAGGACTTCATTAGCAGCGCATTTTTTTTTGCAGCGCCCTGAGTTGTTCGAGCATCTTTTTCTACCACCATAGGCTGAAAAATAAAAGGAAAGATCACTGATTTTAGGTTTGAGACTCTCAAATTAACAAGCATGACTGTATATTTGGCAACTTGCAAGACTCCCAGCTCAGGCCTGGTAAATACCATGTTTCTAAAAATATCTGCTCTGAACCTCATATCTGCCTATTTAAAATTTTTTTTCTGAATGTAGAGATGCATCTTGCATCTCATAAATAAAAAGCAGCTTGTTAGTCACAAGGAATTGGAACTAGTAATGAAGTTCCCTGGGCTTGTGTGAAGCAATCTGCATAACAAAAGTTCACCCTGTCGTAGGTATGATTGGGTTATTTGCATTGCTCATACCCCACGCAGCTAAATTTCTTTGAATGCCTTCAAAATATACATTCAAATAAGTATATAAAATGTATCTCTGTACTTTAAAAATAATAAAATGAATACCCATATGCCTGCATTCTGATTAAGAAATAAATTACTAGACTCTTAGAATGGGCTTTCCTGGTGGCTTGGTGGTAAAAAGTCTGCCTGCCGATGTAGGAGATGCAGGTTTGATTGGGAAGATTCCCTGGAGAAGCAAATGGCAACCCATTCCAGTATTTTGACTTTGGAAATCCCAGGTAGGAGACCAGAGGGATAGGACAGAGGAGATCAGAGGGCTACAGTTCATGGGGTTGCAGTCAGGCATGACTGAGCAACTGAGAAATAGGACCTCAGAACAGCGTAGATATTCCTAAGTAAGATGCTTCATTTGCTCAAATTTTAGGCCAATACTTCTTACACTTTGTAATTTTCGTACAAGTCATAGAAGTCTTGGTAAAATGCAATTTTCACTTCAGTTAATGGGAAAACACTTGAGTTTCTGCTTTTCTAACAGTCTTCTAGGAGATGTCAGTACTACTAGTCCATGGACTACATCTTACGTAGCAAGGATTTGGGCCATTAAAAAACCTTAATAAGTTCCTTTTGCTTAATATCAGACAATCGATATTTCCCAATCAAATGCAATAAAATCAGAATTAAAACCCCATGTATTTGAAAATTAAACAATATGATAAAAATTAAACGAATTAGAAGGGCAGTAATAAAATCAGAAATGATAAAGTTAGAAGTTAAGGAAATCAGAAAACTAGAAAGAACAATCAAGAAAAAAAAGAAGAAAATAAAAATGACATCCTTAGTGAAATGGTGAAATAAAACTAGATACAACATATTAAAAACAACAGAAAGGAATTATCAACAATTGTACGCTAATAAAATTGAAAACCTAGATGAAATGTGTAAATTTCTAAAAATATTCCAGTGATGGCCTAGGAAGAAAATGTAAACCTCAGTAAATCAAAAAGTGTTTGGAAATTGACATTGTAGTGAAAAAACTTTTCTTCCCCAAAGACTCAGCCTTAGATGATTTTTACAATTTTGGTAAAATACATATAACATAAAATTGATCAAGTAAACCATTTTAAAGTAGTAGTTTGGTATAATCCAGGGCTTCCTAGGTGGTAAAGAATCCTCCAGCCAATTCAGGAGTCATGAGTTTGACTCTTGGGTCGGGAAGATCCCCTGGAAGAGGAAATGGCAGCCCACTCCAGTACTCTTGCCTGGAGAATCCCATGGACGGAGGAGACTGGCGGACAGCAGTCCAGAGTCACAAAGAGTCGGACTTGACTAAGCACGCGCATCCGGGTGCGCGCGCACACACGCACACACCCCCACGTTGGTATAATTCACTTCGTTGTGTTGCCATCACCAACATACACCCACTAAACTTGCCATCTTGCAGTGGAAATTTTGTACCCATTAAAAGCCACACCCCCATCCCCCTGGCAACTATCATTTTGTTTTTTGTCTTTATGAGTTTGACTACTCTAAATATCTCAGGTGAATAGAATCATACAGTATTTGTCATTTTGTGACTGACGTCTCACTTAACACTGTGTCTTCAATGTTCATCCACATTGCAGCGTGTGTCAGAATCCTTTTCTTTTTGAAGCTGAATAATATTCCATCGCATATATGTACCACATTTTACTTAGCTATTCACCAATTAATGAACATTTCGATTGCTTCCACCTTTTAGCCCTTGTGAGTAAAGCTGTTATTCTGGATGACTTTAAAGGTGAGTTCTACTAATTTCACAGAAGATCCAAATATTGATCTTATAGAAAATGTTCCAGAAAATAGAGGTGGAGGGAGAAAGGAAAGCTGTCTGGATCATTTTATGAGACAACTATAATCCAAAACTAGAAAATAATAGGTCTATTTTCTTTTTAAATATAGATTTAAAAAATCCTACTGAATTCAGCAATGTATTAAAATACAGCATGGTCAAGGAGAGCTTAACCCCAAAAGCAAAATTACCATCCAACATTATGAAATCCTCCAGTGAAATTCAGTACCTATATAGAATTAAGGAGATAAATAATAAAATTATTTTATTTTATACAGAAAAATTACTTGATAAAGTTCAGTGCTTACTTATGATGAAAACTAGGCAAAGCAAGCATAATGGAGATTTCCTTAATTGGTGAAGGTTATGTATCAAAGGAGATCAGCCCTGGGATTTCTTTGGAGGGAATGATGCTGAAGCTGAAACTCCAGTACTTTGGCCACCTCATGCGAAGAGTTGACTCACTGGAAAAGACTCTGATGCTGGGAGGGATTGGGGGCAGGAGGAGAAGGGGCCGACAGAGGATGAGATGGTTGGATGGCATCACTGACTCAATGGACGCGAATGTGAGTGAACTCCGGGAGTTGGTGATGGACAGGGAGGCCTGGCGTGCTGCAATTCATGGGGTCGCAAAGTCGGACACAACTGAGCGACTGAACTGAACTGAACTGAACTGATGTATCAAATTCCAGAAATAACATTACCTATTGGAGAAACGAATTCCCTCTGAGATCAGGAAAACAAAGATACACTATTACTACTATCTTTTGAAATAATAGTGGGGGGCCTGGCTAACATTTTAAGGAAAAAACCAAAACCAAACAAGAGTATAAGGATTGGAAGGAAAGGGAGAAAATTGTCATTCATTCTAGTAGTAATGATTATAATATAAAAAAGTAACCAACAAATTATTACAATTAACAGGAGTTCAGTAATTATGTCAGATGAAATATCAACTTACAAGACTCAGTGGCCCTTTTCTACACCAACAGTAACTGACTAAAAAGTATAATAAAATATATGTCATAGTCATGAAATATCTTATTTTAAACTGAGAATATCTAAGACCTGTATGGGATATAGTTTAAAACCATAACAGAAAGTGTGATCTTGAAAGAGATGATAGTTATATAGATTTACTTTCCTGTAAATTAATCCACAAATTTAATGAAATTCTCTTCAAAATCCCAGTGGGATTTTTGGGAAACTTCATTGTTTTACTTTAAAATTTATAATTAAGAATAGAGGCCACCAATAGCTAATATTACTTTAAAAAAGAAATAAGACAAAATCTTGTCTTTCTTGACACTGACAGCCTATCAAGCCATTGTAATAAAAAACACATAGTAGCTTGTCACCAGAACAAATAAACCAACAGAACAGAGTAGACAGTTTGCAATAGATCCATGGAGAGCTTAATACACTCTAACAATGACATTGTGAATCAATGAAGAGGCATACATTATTTAGCATACAGTACTGGGAAAACTGGTCAACTCCATGAGAAAAATAAAAGTGGATTTACACATTCCATCTTGTGGCTTAAAGATTTAAATGTGAAAGGCAAGGCTGAAAAGTTATTAGAGATAACATCAGATTTCCTTTGAGACCTAAGAAGAGGGAAAACTTCTTTAAGAAAATCACCGAGCACGACTCACAAGGCAGAATATTGTTGAATTTGATTAGACTAGAATTAAGCTTTCTGTTCAGTTGAAGGATGTGTAATGGGCAAAGTTCATAGATAGGCAGATGACAGGATAAGGAATAATACCCAGTGACTAAACCTGACTAGGGAATAATATAAAAAATAAAGATCCGCCTATCAACAAGAAAGCATCACCTGCCAAATAGAAACAATGCGCAAAGGATATAAATAGGCAATTAACAGAAGTAGAACCTGCTTATTTATTCAACAAATGTAACTTGTTTATTCAACAAGTGTTGAAGTCACTATTCAGGATACAGGAAGGTATGCTGCTGCTGCTGCTAAGTTGCTTCATTCGTGTCCAACTCTGTGCGACCCCATAAACAGCAGCCCACCAGGCTCCCTTGTCCCTGGGATTCTCAAGGCAAGAACACTGGAGTCTGTTAGCAAAATAAACTAAGCTTTCTGCTCTCATGGAGATTTGTCTTTTCGAGAAACAATGAGATTGTAAGTAAGAGAAGAAAGTAAAATGTTCTTTATTTAAGATACCATTAGAAATAGATGAAAAGTATTCTGAAGGGCATTGTAACAGGGAAAGCAGAATAGGAAGCATGTGTTTGGAAGAGAAGTAGTAAAAGACCTCATTGAGAAGGAAGTGAGAAAGTGAGTTTTGGATACTAATTGGAGGAAGAGTGTACCAAACAGAGGAAGCTGCAAGTACAAAGGCCCAGAGGCAGGATTTATCCCAAAGTTTTTGAAGAAAGTTTTTGAAGATAAGGTTGTCATGGTGACTGTAGAATAAATTAGTTGGAGAGTAATGGAGAAAGGTAATGGAGGTTGAGATATCACAGGGTTTTGCAGGTCTTTGAAAGCAGGCTGTTAATAAATATTTGGATATATACAGGATAGTTCAGTTCAGTTCAGTTGCTTAGTCACGTCTGACTCTCTGTGACCCCATGAACCGCAGCACACCAGGCCTCCCTGTGCATCACGAACTCCCGGAGTTCAGCCAAACCCATGTCCATTGAGTCGGTGATGCCATCCAACCATCTCATCCTCCTCCTGCCCTCAATCTTTCCCAGCATCAGGGTCTTTTCCAATGAGTCAGCTCTTCACATCAGGTGGCCAAAGTATTGGAGTTTCAACTTCAAAATCAGTCCTACCAATGAAACACCCAGGNAAAAAAAAAAAAAAAACAAACAAACAAACCCATAAAAATCCAACAGAGTACTATTACTCAGATAAAAGTAATGCTGAGTGTTGGAGGGATTATGGTGATGTGGTGACCCTTGTACAATGTTGGTGAGAGGTAGAGGGACTTCCCTGTCCCTATAAGTGTCACGATTTGTATTCTTCTTTCTTAAACATAGGGGCTGTCCAAGATAAAACATGAAGACCTCATGCTTCCCTTATCATCTCAACTATTCCCTCTAAAGGGATGGTGTTAAATTCATATCTCTTACCAGAATACTCAGACTTAAAACCTCAGAACATGTAATATTTCCTTCACTCCCCACATGCTCTAAGTTTGCAAGATTTATGGATTGCTTTCACAAAATCTTTCACCTCTCTTTCCTAATCTCAACACCCCCATGCATATCAGGAAGGAATTAATGGAATAAGATCTTTCACACTTACCTTTTGACTTCTAGGTCATTTGACATCAGGGAATCTATTTTGTGTGATCCTGATCCAAATATGTAAAGATATGTATACGAGTATGTTCATGATGTGTTCATTAGAAAGTTAGGACATTCCCAAATAACCGTTCAATAATTATGGCTTATCTCACAGTGGAATTTTACAACCTTGCAAAGAATGAGGCAGATCTTTAGGTGGTGACAGGGAAAGATGGTCACAAAATATTACTAATGAAAGATGAACACCACATAACTATGTATATAGTGTGTTTGCTGTTTTAATAAAAATAAATATATAGATTAACTTTTATGAAGCTTTGTTTATGCAGTTTGTTATAAAGTTTGTTTGTACTTTGTATAAAAACTTTTCAGTCACAATTTCAAATTGGAAATAGAACTTCCGTATGACCCAGCAATCCTACTGCAGGGCATACACACTGAGGAAACCAGAACTGAAAGAGAGACGTGTACCCCAGTGTTCATTGCAGCACTGTTTACAATAGCTAGGGCATGGAAGCAACCTAGATGTCCATCAGCAGATGAATGGATAAGAAAGCTGTGGTACATATACACAATGGAGTATTATTCAGCTATTAAAATGGATGCATTTGAATCAGTTCTAATGAGGTGGATGAGACTGGAGCCTATTATATAGAGTGAAGTAAGTTAGAAAGAAAAATAACAATACAGTATATTAACACATATATATGGAATTTAGAAAGGTGGTAACAATGACCCTATATGCGAGACAGCAAAAGAGACACAGATGTAGAGAACTGACTTTTGGACTCTGTGGGAGAAGGCAAGGATGGGATGATTTGAGAGAATAGCAATGAAACATGTATATTACCATATGTGAAACAGATGGCCAGTTCAGGTTCGATGCATGAGACAGGGTGCTCAGGGTCGGTGCACTGGGGTGACCCTGATGCATGGGATGGGAAGGAAAGTGGAGGGGGGTTCAGGATGGGGGACACATGTATACCCATGGCAGATTCATGTCAATGTATAGCAAAACCAATACAATATTGTAAAGTAATTAGCCTCCAATTAAAATTAATTAATTAAAAAAAAAACCCTTCAGTCACGGTTTCAAAGTTTTGGGCAGACTTTAGATACACTTAATAAAGCAGTAATTATTTTTTTATTAAAAATTTTTTATTTTTAATTGGCAGATAATTGCTTTACACTATTGTGTTGGTTTCTGCCATATGACAATGTGAATCATCCACAAGTGTACATATATCCCCTCCCTCTTGAAGCTCCTGCGCACCCCCCCATCTCATTCCTCTAGATTGACACAGTGCACCGGGTTGAGCTCCCTGTGTTATGTAGCAACTTCCCGCTAGCTATCTATTTTACATATGTAATATGTATATTTCAGGGCCACTCTTTCAATTTATCCCGCCCTCTCTTTCCTCTGCTGTGTCCACAAGTCTGTTCTCTATATCTTAAAACAGTAATTATTAAAAGCCTAGACTTTAATCATAGAAGAGAAAATGAAAGTCAGTTCTATTTTTTGAATAACAGCTCTGCAGATACTTTCTGACCTGTTTGCCAAATTCCAGACTATGAAAAGAAAAAAAGAAACTCATTTAAAGCTATAACAGGACTTTTAGGGTCAGGAAAACATAGGAAAGTGGACTTTGGGAATTATTTTCAAGAGCTAGCACAAACTGAAGGGACAACTGAACTGAGTCAAGCTGCCACCTGGTTCCTTAGGTAGCAACTTGGGACACAGAACCAAGGACAACTCTGGAGTTTGGGGTCACCTCTGTCTACAGCAGACAACTTGTCCTACGCTTAGGTCTACCCTTGCCAGGGACATGGTTCCAACATAGGGACCACGGAGCTGCTCAGGTTGGGGGAATACCATGCCACATTGGAAATTCACATGGACCAGAACCTAGTCTACCTCCATTTTTGCAGCTTCCCTGGGTTCTGATTACCTGGGGTCACTTGTGGTAGGAACACAAGGACAGTAAAAGTCAGGAGCAGGAGTCTCATGGTCCTTAGGAAGCTGGAGGCAGTGGGTCCAGGAGTCAAGAACACTTTGTGCAGTATGAATTTGAAATAGAGTTTTATTGGCCTCTCTGGAGTGGGGGCAGATGGATGGGGCACTGAACTGGACAGATATGTAAATGTTAATCCATGCAGAACATTAGTCTGTTGGCTGGTACAGTAATCAAGCATCTGTTACAGGCGCGGGGAGGGCACACAGAGGTTTTACAAGTTATAGGCTTTTAGGAAGTGTTTGGAGAAATGGAGACAGAGGAATTGTACACCAAGACATTGTCTCTGGCTTTCGCAGACCTCTCATCAGGGTCCTGCCTTCTCTGGTCACAGTCCCTCTCACTCCAGGATAAGCCTGCTTTTACACTGTCTAGTTGTGTCTGTCTCCCAACTGGACTGTGAGATTCCTGAGAATAAAGACTGTGTCTCTCATTTGTGAACTCTCAAGATACAAACCATATTCTCAGTAAAGGTTTGTGGAATAAAACGTAGTGAACATGCATCAATTTTTAGTCCCTCACATATGTGCCTACCTGGGGAAATTACTTGTCTAAGATAGTAAAGCTGATTTGCTGCAGAGTTTGAGGAGATTGTTTAAAACAGGGCTAAAATGGGGATGTTACCCAGTGTCACCAGAAATGCTTTCTACCCAAGACATCTCCATGGTAGCTTGGGATGTTACTTTTGACAAGTCCACCTTGAAGGCCATTGACAGAGTTACCTGTGAAAGCGTTAATGAGTTATAATTAACAAACCACAGTTGTACATATTTAAAGTATACAGTTTGATAATTTTGACATGTAGGTACTCATGGAAACAGTGACAGACTTTATTTTCCTGGACACCAAAGTCACTGCAGATGGTGACTGCAGCCATAAAATTAAGACACTTTCTTCTTGGAGGGGAAGCTATGACAAACCTAGATAGCATATTAAAAAGCAGACATCACTTTGCCAACAAAGGTCTATATAGTCAAAGCTATGTTTTTTTCAGTAGTCATGTACAGATGTGAGAATTGCACCATAAAGAAGGTTGATGCTTTCGAATTGTGGTGCTGGAGAAGACTCGTGAGAGTCCCTTGGACTGCAAGGAGATCAAACAAGTCATCCTAAAGAAAATAAACTCTGAATATTCTTTGGAAGGACTGATGCTGAAGTTGAAGGTCCAATTCCTTGGCCACCTGATTCGAAGAGCTGACTTATTAGAAAAGTCCCTGATGCTAGGAAAGAATGAAGACAGAAGAGGATGGCAGAGGATGAGATGGTTGCATGGCATCACCGACTCAATGGAAATGATTTTGAGCAAATTCCAGGAGATAATGAAGAACAGGGAAGCCTGGTGTGCCGCAGTCCATGGGATCACAAAGAGTCGGACACAACTGAGCGACTGAACAACAACGTAATAACTTTATCCAAGTCAACTATCTTGCAAATAAAAGCTCATTCTCAGGACCCACAAGTGTACTAGAACGTATACATAGCTATTTTTACAATCTTTCAGTGGGGAAAAAACATTCCAAGTATGAAACTCAGACCAGATTTCAAGGAAAAGATAGGTAGAACGAATACTTAAGTTTATACTGGAAATTTTTACTGCAAAATATACCTAGCAATTAAGTGACAAACTGCAAACATGTTAACTTATTAGGGGTTTCAGGAGGAATCCTATAGTTACATTTCTGATGAGCTGTGTGTCCTGAAAAGTTCTAAATTTATATCCTTTGCTTCAAATTTGCTTTGAGCTACTGTCTCACATATCAAATTGTATGTGGGTCAGCTCCACTTGGGTTTGTCATAGTTTTGTCCCTAAACCCATTCTACTTGCTTCCATTTCTGTCTTCCCTATTTCAGTAAATGACATCACTGTTCACATTAGTGCTTAAATGTTCAGAGTCATTATTGATCCTGACATTTCTCTGCCTCATTTCTTCTAACTACACCTAGTCCACACAAGGATTCCCTGGTGGCTCAGAGGGTAAAGTGACTGACTGCCTGCAATGCAGGAGACCTGGGTTTGATCCCTGGGTCTGGAAGATTCCCTGGAGAAGGAAATGATAATCCATTCCGGTACTCTTGCCTGAAAAATCCCATGGATGGAGAAGCCTGGTAGGCTATAGTCTATGGGGTCATAAAGAGTCAGACACGACCAAGCAACTTCACTTTCACTTTTCACACCTAGTCTATTAGCAAATCATTCCTTTTGTGCCTCCACCTTCAAAACATATTGCTTACATGTGAAATCTAAAAAAAAAAAAAAAAACAAACGAACTTATTTACGAAACAGAAATAGACTTAGAGAATGAACTTATGGTTACCGGAGGGAAAGAGTAGGGGGGATGAACAGATTGGGAGTTTGGAACTGATATGTACACACTGCTATATTGCACAGGGAATGCTGTTCAATACTCTAATAACCTAAGTGGGAAACGAATTTGAAAAAGAATAGATATATGTACATGTATAACGGAATCAGTTTGCTGTAAACCTGAAACTAACACAATATTGTTAATAAACTATGCTCCAAGATAAAATAAAAATTAAAAAATGAAATAAAATAGATTTCACAGTTACATACTTTTTTTTCCCCTACCGTGGACATCCTGATCAGGCCACCCCAAATGCCTCCTAAATCATCTTTCTTTTTCCATGTTTCCCAACTTTAATTTAGTCATCAGAATAGCTACACAAAATCGCTTTCCCACTGGAGCAGAAATTGTTAGAGTTCACCAAATAGTCAAGTGCTTCTCTGCATTTCTCAGCTTCTCATGGGACCATCTGACTGGACTGTGGCCAAAAGTATTCTTATATAAGTGTTGGGTGTCACTTCCAGGCCTGGCATGTGGCACATTCCATGTGTCTAGTCAGTCCTCATTTCCCCTGCTGTGGTGAACTTGGGGGCCCTGTGTTCCACATATTATGGCTACAAGTTGTGAATGGACCATTTGATCTACGTGGGACTCTGCATTCAGTTCAGTTCAGTTCAGTCATTCAGTCATGTCTGACTCTTTGCAACCCCATGAACCACAGCATGCCAGGCCTCCCTGTCCATCATCAGCTCCCAGAGTCCACCCAAACCCATGTCCACTGAGTCGGTGATGTCATCCAACCATCTCCTCCTCTGTCGTCCCCTTCTCCTGCCCTCAATCTTTCCCAGCATCAGGGTCTTTTCAAATGAGTCAGCTATTTGCATCTGGTGGCCAATTATTGGAGTTTCAGCTTCAGAATCAGTCCTTCCAATGAACACCCAGGACTGATCTCCTTTAGGATGGACTGGTTGGATCTCCTTGCAGTCCAAGGGACACTCAGGAGTCTTCTCCAACACCACAGTTCAAAAGCATCAATTCTTTGGCACTCAGCTTTCTTTGCATTCCAACTCTCACATCCATACATGACTACTGGAAAAACCATAGCCTTGACTAGATGGACCTTTGTTGGTAAAGTAATGTCTCTGCTTTTCAATATGCTATCTAGGTTGGTCATAACTTTCCTTCCAAAGAGTAAGCGTCACACTACTGTTATCTATATTAATTATACTATACATTAGATCTTTAGGACTTATTTGTCTACTAGTTGCAAATTTGCACCCTTAAACAATATCCCTCTTATTCTCCCAATCCCCAGCCCCTGGTAACCTCCAATTTATTCTCTGTTTTTATGAGTCTGACTTTTTTTAAGTTTCCATACACAGGTGATATCCTCCAGTATTTCTCTTTCTCTATATGACTTATCTGAGGGTTCCCCTGATGGCTCAGATGGTAAAGAAGCTACCCGCAATGAGGGAGACCTGAGTTTGATCCTTTGGTCAGGAAGATTCCCTGGAGAAGGGAATGGCAACCCACTCTAGTATTCTTGTCTGGAGAATCCCATAGGCAGAGGAACCTGGTAGGGTACAGTCCATGGGATCACAAAGAGTTGGACATGACTGAGTGACTAACACATTCTTACTGTATAACTTATCTACTTAGCATGATGTCCTCAAGGTCCATCCATGTGGTCATAAGTGACAGGACTTTTTTTCTTTTTCATTATATATGTATACCACATCTTTATCCATTTATCCTTGAGGGACACTTAGGTTGTTTTTGTATTCTGGCTATTGTGACTAACACTGGAATAAACTTGGGAGAGCAAATAGCTCTTAGATACTTTGTTTTCATTTCCTTTAGGTATATATCCATAGTGGTTGAACCAGTTTACACTCCCACAACAGTGCATAAAAATTCGCTTTTCTCTACATCCTCATCAACATTTTTCTTCTCTTATCTTCTTGGTGATACCCATTCTAAAAGGTGTGAGGTGATATCTCATGATTTTGATTTGAATTTTCCTGATTATTAGAGATGTTGGCCACCTTTCCACGTACAGTTTTTTTTTGCTATTGAATTGTATATGTCTCATAATTTTAACCCCTTATGAAATATATGATTTGCAAATATTTTCTCCCATTTTATAGGTTGCCTTTTCATTTTGTTGATGGTTTCTTTGGCAGTGTGGAAGATTTTTAGTTGGGGGTACTTGCACTTGTTTGTTTTCACTTTTGTTTTTGAGGTTTTTGGTATCATATCACAAAAGGTAATTGCCAAGACCAAGCAGCTTTTCCTCTAGGAATTTTAAAGTTTCAGCTCTTACATTTAAATCTTTAATCAATTTTGAGTTAATTTTTATGAATGGTGTAAAACTTTTTTCATGTGGTTATCCAGTTTTCCCAATACCATTCATTTATTGAAGAGACTTAGCCTTTCTGCATATACTATTCTTGGCCCCATTGTGGAATTATTAATTAATCATATGTGAGGGGTTTTAATTCTTGTCTGTATCCTTCTCTGTTAGCCTGTGTCAGATAGGAGTTTACAACCAAAGTTGAGTGATAAACAGGATGCATTTATCTGAGGTGTCTTTTAACTTATGAAAAAAACTCTTAGTGTCCTGGTTGCTGTTGGCAAAATAAAATAAAATAAAGGAGATATTAATGTTGAACCAGAAGGCAAGCATAAAACAAGAAATTTCCCTGAGGCTTCCCAGACCTGTTTTGAGAGAACAGTGCCACTGACATGGGGCACTATCGAAGCAGGTGCAAAAGAAATGGAACATGTTTTTATTGGCTGAAGTAATTTCATGCTTGATCTTTTCGAAAGAATTCTTTGAAGAAGTTTTCATGGGAAATATGGGATGTTTTCTGAATTTCCTTCTAACTAATTCGTTTATCATTGTTTGGTTTAGAATTATTTATTAGTGGGAGGGGGACATCAGGGTATTTTCATTGTTTTGGACACTTTCACATCTTTTTTTCTTTCGAATGATCAAAAACATTTTATTAAAGCCCAGGCATAATTCATTTCAGACTTGAGCATAAACTGTTTGACATAAAACTGTATTGCTGCAGATGGATGGAGGTGGCTGTTGAATGCTTCACCATCCTCATGAGGTTCTAGGAAAAGGTGATGACAATAACTATAAAGAAAAAAGTAAAAACCTCTCTACTCAATTTTATATATCATTTGCTGTACTCGCATCGATTCCTTCATTAAATTCAGCCATGTGAGGACAGAGATGAATGATAGCAGAGAGTTTTTCATGTGCTTTAATGGACTCATGTAAAAGAAACTGACGTTAACAACCCCTGGTCTGAGAAGTCCCCAATTTATTCTACTTTCTGCTTGCTATTGGACGATTACTGGTATTTGCTCCAAAAGAGCATTACTTTTCATCTTATCAGTAAAAGTTTGGTATTTTCTGGTAGTCGTTTGAGTTGGTCTGTGTGGTTGAGAAACTGTTTTGCTTGGAACACAGCAATAGTCACCATTTCTACATGGCTTTTTAACCTGTTCACGGGATTTGCAGTCTTTCCTGCAGTGTCCTTTAATGATCCAACAAGATTTTCGGCCCCTGCAGACTGAAAAGAGTGAAAAAAGGGCAATTATCTCCAGATACTGAGGAAGATAGTCATGACAATTAAAGCAATTATGTCTGTAATCTTCATAATAACCCTGTCTTTATTAATGGAGTTTCTGTAAGCAAAGCAGGGTTCTGTACATGCTATATTTCTGGTTTTCTTTCTTTTTAAAGACTTTTTATTTTATATTGGAGTATAGTTGATTTACTATCTATTTTACACAGACAGTGTATATATGTTGATGCTATTTTCTCGATTTGTCCACCCCCTCCTTCCTCCTCTTTGTCTACAAGACCGTTCTCTACATCTGCGTCTCCATTTCTTCCCTGCAAATAGGTTTGTCAGTACTATTTTTCTGGATTCCACATATATGTGTTAATATATGATATTTGCTTTAATCTTTCTGATTTACTTCACTCTGTATAAGAGGCTCTAGCTTCATCCACCTCACTACAACTGACTCAAATGTGTTACCTTTTATGGTTGAGTAATACTCCATTGTATGATATGTACCACATATTCTTTATCCATTCATCTGTTGATGGACACCGACATGTCCTAGCTACTGTAAATAGTGCTGCAATGAACATTAGGGGGTGCACGTGTCTTTTTCAATTATGGTTTTCTCAGAGTATATGCCCAGTAGTGGGTTTACTGGATCATATGTTAGAGATTTATGCCTAGTTCTTTAAGGAATCTCCATACTGTTCTCAAAAAGACTGTATTTGTTTACATTCCCACCAACAGTGCAGGAGGGTTCCTTGTTCTCCACACCCTTTCCAGTATTTCTTCTTTGCAGAGGTTTTGATGAAGGTCATTTTGACTGATGTGAGGTGATACCTCACTGTAGTTTTGATTTACAGTCTCTAATAATAAGCGATGTTGAGCATCTTCTCATGTGTTTATCGGCTCGAGCATCTTTTCTGACCACAACTGTGCGTGCAAGCTCAGTCTCTCGGTCATGTCCAACTCTCTGCAACCCTATGGGCTGTAGTCTCCTAGGCTCCTCTGTCCAGGAGATTTTCCAGGCAAGAATACTAGAGTCAGTTGCCATGCTCTCCTCCAGGAGATCTTCCCACCCCAGGGACTGAACCCACATCTCCTGTGCCTCCTGCATTATAGGCAGATGAGCCACCAGGGAAGTCTGACCACAACTGTATGAAACTAGAAATCAGTCAGAGAAAGAAAAGCAGAAAAGAATCAACACATGGAGATTAACCAAGATGCTGTTAAAAAAACAATGGGTCAAGAATGAAATCAAAGAAGAAACCAGAAAATACTTGGAGACAAATGAAAATGAAAATGCAACCTTCCCTAAGAGGTTCCCTGAGAGGAAATTCCCTTAGATGAGTTTTCTTCTTAATAGGGAAGTTCATAGTGGTGCAGACCTTTTATAAGAATTAAGAAAAATCTTAAATAAACAATCTAAACTATTACCTAAAAAATTAGAAAAAGAAGATGTGTATAAGAGACAGTCCATACACAGGTGATATCCTCCAGTATTTCTCTTTCTCTATATGACTTATCTGAGGGTTCCCCTGATGGCTCAGATGGTAAAGAAGCTACCCGCAATGAGGGAGACCTGAGTTTGATCCTTTGGTCAGGAAGATTCCCTGGAGAAGGGAATGGCAACCCACTCTAGTATTCTTGTCTGGAGAATCCCATAGGCAGAGGAACCTGGTAGGGTACAGTCCATGGGATCACAAAGAGTTGGACATGACTGAGTGACTAACACATTNAATTAAACTAAGAGCTTGTTTTTATTCTACCTAGCAAGTTAACCTCTAGGAACTTATTTAGAAACTTTTGTCTAAGTAAGTAAAAATATATGTGCAAGAAGTCAGTTGCAGTTTTGTTAGTCTTATCAAAGATTTGGGAAAAAAAATCACATTTTACCCTTCATAGGGGTTAGATATACAAATTATGATTTCTCTATAAGATGGACTAGGAGACTTCTAGGAGCAATCAGGTCAATTTTTATGTGCTGACAAGGAAGACATTCACCTTGTACTGTTGAATAAAAAAATTTTAGAGCAATATATAGCAACATTTTTTGGCTAAGAAATAACTATAGGTACATATATATTTATATGAATTTATAAATATACAGAAAAAAGGTTACAAATATCAGACAGATGAAATGAACGATATCTTGCTTAAAAATTATTCAGGCCTTCATAAACAGGAGTTTAAAGTTCTGGCCATGTGTTTGTGTAATCTCATTATAAATCATTAACAAAATTATAGGCTTTAGTAGTTGAAAAGGAGCAGAAAGGACCTGTGCTCACTTCCACATGACTGCACCATAGATTATTATCATCCCAGGCTTTCACATGAAGGGATAATAGAACTTAATATCTAAGATACGCTCCAGGACCCATGATTTGGCAGAGAACGTAATGACAGCTGAAACCAGATAGCTGCTCATTTGGGCCCTTGGGACATTGATTGGTGCAAAGTATCAAAGTCAATTTTGCCTGCGAAGGTTACATCTGAGTACCGAAGGACTATGTGGTACCGTCCCACCCTTTTCCATGACTCTGGGGATTCTGGCCAAATACACATTCTTAATATGGAACCTCAGGCTTGTCCTGGGAAGGGTATATTCTGATAAGGTCAAGCAGATTTCAGAAGCCTCTGAAAACCCTGTCGGAATGGACAGAAATATACTATCTTTTTCATGGGCAGTTCCCAGCCCTAGAGATCTTTTCCTTCTTTCCTGGGTTCTGGTTACCTGGCAACATCTGGAACAGGATCAGAAAGACAGTAAGGGTCAGGAGCAAGAATTTCATGGTCTTTGAGAAAGAAGTGGCAGATCCAAGAGTCCAGAACTTCTCGGATGGAGCTCTGGATTTGGAGTTTTATTTGCCTCCATGGGGCGGGGCTCAGGGGGCTGGGGCACTGGCAGTGAAACAAGAGGCATAAAGGAACATGGATACTTTAGCCAGTAGCACTAACTGATTACTTACAACTCAGACCCTTATCCTAGGCACTCTGAGGGAAGGCAGAAGAACAGAAGAAAAAGCTAAAATATCATGGCAGTATATAACAAGAGGATTCACCTACTAGGAAGTCTTCCTTGCCCCCATCTCACCCCGCTCATTGGAGTGTTACACTCTCTGTTCCTAGACCCTCTTCCACTACCCAGGTCCTCATCACACTGCATTAAACCAACTGAAAATGCATTGTGGGCAGAAACTGACTCTACTGCATTCCCAGGGCCAGGGTCTTAGATTAAGAGGGACACAGAAAACAATGGTTTAATGAAGTAAGTAAACACATTTTTAGTACAAATTATAACATCCTAAAGACTCTTACAATTAGGATCTTTGGAATCAAGTAGTCAGAATTATTTATTTTATCTTTGGAACACTGAGGTCAAGAGAGAAGTTGCTGGGAGGACTCTTCCAACTGTATATCGGGCCGCCTTCTGGAGGGCCCAATATAATCAGAAATTCACTATTCCCAGGGTGGATGAGGGCTTCTCTGGTGGTTCAGATGGTAAAGAGTTTGCCTGCAATGCAGGAGACCCAGTTTGATCCCCGGGTCAGGAAGAAGGAAATGTCAACCCACTCCAGTATTCTTACCTGGAAAACCCCATGGACTGAGGAGCCTGGCAGGCTACACCCCATGGGATTGCAGAGAGACAGACACGACTGAGGGACTAACACACACAGACACATAGAGTGGATGAAGTGTGATGAGGACACTGTGACAGGGGCATCCTGGGAAAGCACAGAAACTTCTCTGAATACTTTGACCTAAAGTTCTGGCTTTGGACCCAGCTGACATACTGAATCCAGCTCAATCGTGTCTCTTAGGCTTTATTTTTGCCCTGGGCCAGCCCTTGGAGAAACAGTCATATAACTTTATGCCCACATGCCTGCTTGGCCACAGAGGTTCTAATAAATCTTCACAGGAAGTGTCTAATATTCTTGTTCTGAGTGTTCCAGGTGGTTTATTTCTTTTCTTTTTTTTTTGTAGTTTATTGTTGGTCTCAGTGGATCATGGTCAGAAACCAGGGCCTGCTAGTCTTTAATTTGGGGAATGTTGTAATGGTTTCCTTTTGCTAATGAACTGGGGGTTTGGGGGGTATAATCTAGGACCATGTTCCCTACTAAATTAAGTTTTTGCTCTCTTAATCAATTTCCAATATTCTTACTTAATTTCTACTTAAATGAATTGTGAAAGACTCAGAAAATTGCAGTAAAATCCCCCAAGTATGATTAAGCATTTAACCAAATTCTTTTTATATTAAATTTAATACTAAAATTCATTTTGCTGCTTTATTTTATGGTGTCAGTCTTTATAGCTTCTCTGTAGAGCGCTTGAATTACACTTTAATTTTGGTGTTAACATAAAAATTGCACTGTCTGTGAATCTGATTCAGAAGTTGAAGTTCTTTCAAAAGTTTATAAAAATTGTTGTATCCACATGCTGCAACTACTTAGCCTGTGGGCTGCAAATACTGAATCCTGCATCCCTAGAGCCTAGGCTTCACAGCAAGAGAAGCCATAGCAATGAGAAGCCTGTGCACCACAATGAAAAGTAGCCCCGGCTCCCCGCAACTAGAGAAAGCCACGCCAAAGCAACGAAGACTCAGCGCAGCAAAAAAAAAAAAAAAAAAAAATAGTATTGCGTTCCCAGTTTCCAGAATGGCAGATATTAGTTTGATACTAACATCAAAAGTTACTTTGACCGTCTAATGTTAGCTTGATACTCTTTCATTTGTTGGAACTTGTATCTTTTGCCTGGATCTCCTAAGAATGTCTTTCTATCTTGGGAATTTTTTGTTCTACCATTCTGTGTCTAGATAAATGTTTTCTCTCATGGATATATCTGGGATTTGGTGAATCCTTTGGATATAAAAATTCATATTTCTCTTCAGTTTTGAGAAATTTCTAATTATAACAAGTATAACTTGTACATGTCCTCCTTCTAATTCTTGAGCTCATTATTTGGAGAGGTACTTTTCCCTCTCGGAGTGTGTAGCAGAAGTCTTTTCATGAAAGTGTGAGGAAAGTGCAGGAAGCAGCCCCCAGCTAACAACGTTCATTTCACTGTATTTTGTTTTGCACTGTGAAATATTTCTATTTCATCATACAGATCACCAATTCAGTTCTTGTGACCATTCTTTAATACAATTTTAAATCGATCATATTGCTTTGAGTTCTAGAGGATTCTTTTTGTGTTCCATTTTTATTTCCTTGAAAGTCTTCATTATGTTAAAAAATTAAAATTTCACCTGATTCTTCTATTAGTTTCGCTTCAAAGAGAATGTTGTAGAAGTAAACTGTTTTTTTGTCTGCACGGCATGTCCCTCTGACGAGCTGCCTCCCTTGGACCTGCTAACCACAAAACCATAACCCAATGACTGGTGAATTGATCTTCTGAGTGGAACTAGGATATCAAGCAAAGAGAACACTGGCGCTAGAGGTCACATGCCCTTACCCTAGAGGGACTGAGAAACAAATCTGTGATCGTCCCAGCTGCAGAGAGAGAGATGTACTTTCTCACCTTGTCTCATATGGTAGGAAATTACTCAAATATAAGTCAGTGCAGATTTCAGGCATCTAAAACAGATGAATGACCATACCGCCCCTCATGTAATAAATGTCAGAGTCAGATTCAGATCCAGGTCTGTTTGGTTTCAGAAGTTTCGGTCTTAATCCCTACAATATTCTTGCTGTGAAACACTCATTCTTTTAAAAAGAGAATATCCTCTGTGCTCTGCAGAAACCTTTTAGTTTGATGTAGTCCCATTTCTTTATTTTTGCTTTTGTTGCCTATATCTTTGGGGTCAATTCCAAAAAATCTTTGTTAACACCAATGTCAAGGAGTTTTTCCCCCTATGTTTTTTTTCCTAGGAGTTTTATGTTTTCAGATTATACATTTGAGTCTTTAATCCATTTTGAGTTAATTTTTGTGAGTGGTGTAAGATAGGATGTAGTTGCATTCTTTTGCAAGTGAATATCCAATTTTCCCAGCACCATTTATTGAAGAGTCTGTATTTTCACCATTGGCTCTTCTTGGCTACCTGTTCAATATTTAGTTGACTGTATATGCAAAGGTTTATGCATATAAACCTTTGGACGTTCGATTCTGTTCCGTTGGTTTATGCATCTGTTTTTATGCCAAAGCAAGTAGATGTAAGAGACACAGTTTTGATCTCTGGGTCAGGAAGGAGGGCATGGCAACGCACTCCACTCCAATATTCTCCCCTGGAGAATCCCAGGGACAGGAGCCTGGCAGGCTACAGTCCACAGGGTCGCACAGAGTCAGACATGATTGAAATGACTTAGCACGCACACATGCATGCAGGTCACATTGACTGATTTGTGTATATTGAAGAATCCTTGTATCCCTAGAACAAACCCGAGTTGATCATGGTGTGTGACCTTTTTAATGTGTTGTTGAACTCAGCTTGCTAAAATTTTGTTGAGGATTTTTGCATCTATATTCATCCAAGATTGGAGAAGGGAATGGCTACCCACTTCAGTATTCCTTCCTGGAGAATTCCATAGACAGTGGAGCCTGGTTGGCTTCAGTCCTCGGGGTTGCAAAGAGTCAGACATGACTGAGTGACTAAGCTCCACTTTCATAAACTGTCTAAAGAGAGGTAAGATTTATTTCCACTTAGGTCTTACAAACACTGTAAAGAACCATTTCCCAAGAATCTATAAAGTCACTGGAAAAATTTTTTAAATGTTGTAATTGTTGCTGATTGCAGGTTTATGACTTTTGCCCCATGTTTGTTTGTGGTGTATAGGTAGAGTTTTAACTGAGAAGCCATCAACAATGGCCTTAGAGAAGGATTCCGTGTTTCTGTTCTCTTGCAGTGAATGTTTGTAAGTTTGAGCACAGATTAGTGTACAATTTTATTTTCCTCCAAGCAAGTAAGTTTTCTCACTTTGTGAGAATACACCTCTACTGTTGGGAAACAAGGGTTGGAGTATGGACCATCCCAGCAATTAAGCCGTCCACCTGAAATGTCGCCTGTTCTCAGTATTAAGGAACTGCTGCCCCCTAGAGGTCACGTTTTAATCCACAGGAAGCTCAAAGCAGAAAGTGAAAAACTAAAGAGCCTCTTGATGAAAGTGAAAGAGGAGAGTGAAAAAGTTGACTTAAAACTCAGCATTCAGAAAACTAAGATCATGGCACCTGGTCCCATCACTTTATGGTAAATAGATGGGGAAACAATGGAAACAGTGACAGATTTAATTTGGGGGGGGCTCCAAAATCACTGCAGATAGTGACTACAGCCATGAAATTAAAAGATNTCTGCAGAAACCTTTTAGTTTGATGTAGTCCCATTTCTTTATTTTTGCTTTTGTTGCCTATATCTTTGGGGTCAATTCCAAAAAATCTTTGTTAACACCAATGTCAAGGAGTTTTTCCCCCTATGTTTTTTTTCCTAGGAGTTTTATGTTTTCAGATTATACATTTGAGTCTTTAATCCATTTTGAGTTAATTTTTGTGAGTGGTGTAAGATAGGATGTAGTTGCATTCTTTTGCAAGTGAATATCCAATTTTCCCAGCACCATTTATTGAAGAGTCTGTATTTTCACCATTGGCTCTTCTTGGCTACCTGTTCAATATTTAGTTGACTGTATATGCAAAGGTTTATGCATATAAACCTTTGGACGTTCGATTCTGTTCCGTTGGTTTATGCATCTGTTTTTATGCCAAAGCAAGTAGATGTAAGAGACACAGTTTTGATCTCTGGGTCAGGAAGGAGGGCATGGCAACGCACTCCACTCCAATATTCTCCCCTGGAGAATCCCAGGGACAGGAGCCTGGCAGGCTACAGTCCACAGGGTCGCACAGAGTCAGACATGATTGAAATGACTTAGCACGCACACATGCATGCAGGTCACATTGACTGATTTGTGTATATTGAAGAATCCTTGTATCCCTAGAACAAACCCGAGTTGATCATGGTGTGTGACCTTTTTAATGTGTTGTTGAACTCAGCTTGCTAAAATTTTGTTGAGGATTTTTGCATCTATATTCATCCAAGATTGGAGAAGGGAATGGCTACCCACTTCAGTATTCCTTCCTGGAGAATTCCATAGACAGTGGAGCCTGGTTGGCTTCAGTCCTCGGGGTTGCAAAGAGTCAGACATGACTGAGTGACTAAGCTCCACTTTCATAAACTGTCTAAAGAGAGGTAAGATTTATTTCCACTTAGGTCTTACAAACACTGTAAAGAACCATTTCCCAAGAATCTATAAAGTCACTGGAAAAATTTTTTAAATGTTGTAATTGTTGCTGATTGCAGGTTTATGACTTTTGCCCCATGTTTGTTTGTGGTGTATAGGTAGAGTTTTAACTGAGAAGCCATCAACAATGGCCTTAGAGAAGGATTCCGTGTTTCTGTTCTCTTGCAGTGAATGTTTGTAAGTTTGAGCACAGATTAGTGTACAATTTTATTTTCCTCCAAGCAAGTAAGTTTTCTCACTTTGTGAGAATACACCTCTACTGTTGGGAAACAAGGGTTGGAGTATGGACCATCCCAGCAATTAAGCCGTCCACCTGAAATGTCGCCTGTTCTCAGTATTAAGGAACTGCTGCCCCCTAGAGGTCACGTTTTAATCCACAGGAAGCTCAAAGCAGAAAGTGAAAAACTAAAGAGCCTCTTGATGAAAGTGAAAGAGGAGAGTGAAAAAGTTGACTTAAAACTCAGCATTCAGAAAACTAAGATCATGGCACCTGGTCCCATCACTTTATGGTAAATAGATGGGGAAACAATGGAAACAGTGACAGATTTAATTTGGGGGGGGCTCCAAAATCACTGCAGATAGTGACTACAGCCATGAAATTAAAAGATGCTTGCTCCTTGGAAGATAAGTTATGACCAATCTAGACAGCATATTAAAAAGCAGAGACATTACTTTATCAACAAAGGTCCGTCCAGTCAAGGCTATAGTTTTTCCAGTGGTCACGTATGGATGTGAAAGTTGGACTGAAGAAAGCTGAGCACCGAAGAATTGATGCTTTTGAACTGTGGTGTTGGAGAAGACTCTTGAGAGTCCCTTGGACTGCAAGGAGATCCAAGCAGTCCATCCTAAAGGAGATCAGTCCTGAATGTTCATTGGAAGAACTGATTTTGAAGCTGAAACTCCAATACTCTGGCTACCTGATGTGAAGAACTGGCTCATTTGAAAAGACCCTGATACTGGGAAAGATTGAAGGCAGGAAGAGAAAGGGACAACAGAAGATGAGATGGTTGGATGACATCACCAACTCAATGGACATGAGTCTGAGTAAGCTCCAGGAGCTGGGTATGGACAGGGAGGCCTGGTGTGCTGCAGTCCATGGGGTCGCAAAGAGTTGGACATGACTGAGCGACTGAACTGAACTAAACTGAAGCTCAAAGCAGCTTTATGTGTTTTTTCTTCTGAATAGATGTTCATTTTTTCCCCTTTTCCTTGAAAAATAGGAGTCGCTCTACAATATCCAGCTTGCCAATAATTTGTATCTTCTTCTGTTGTGAGATTTTTTCCCCCATATGTGAGATGATGTGAATTGAGAGACCAGGAGTGGAGAATCCAATAAGATTCTATAATTTTAGAGTCTTTCGGATACTTTCTGATGCTACCTCAGTATGCACGGTTGTAGAAGCCACATATATTTGAATGTTGACGTAGATATGAGATGACTGAGAAAAGAAGGAAGTTTCCTTTAAAATGGTAGACATTAGACAGGTGAGGTTGCCCAAGGAAGTTACTGGAAAGGGTATCAAGGTTTTTGTTAACACTGGGGAGGAAAAATCAACCCCAAATTTCTAATGTGTTAACTCTGCTAGCACTTCAAGATAAAGCTCTCCAGCTTAGGAGAAAGTGGCAAGTGCTTGAGGAACTGAGACATCAGTTAAACCTGTAATGTGTGGGTGTACATTAAGTACATTAAATAATTAAGAAATCTATCTTTGAGGACTGAATCTCATAACGGATTTCTTCTTGAAAATGTTCTTTGCAAGTGAAGAAATTAAAGCACTCAGTTGTTTAAAATATTTTGGCCAAGAAGGATAATATACTGTTTCAGGAATAAAAAAAAAAAACAAATAAAAATGTATAAAGAAATATGCAAGATCATAAAGTTCTTAAAAATGATTTAAATGGTTTTCTTGTGTTCTAACATAAATACTTTCACTTAACTATGTTTTTGGATGAGAAAAGGGGAAATCTAATTTTAGTTAAATGATCTAAGTGTTCCTGCTGAGTACAATATCAGGAACAAAAGATATGCAAATTGACTTTAGCCTAATAATGAGTAACCATAAAAAGACATTATGAAACCTTCTGTAAAGTTTTTTTTTTAGTTTAGCTAGAGTCTTTTTCCAAGAGAGAGTTTTTTCCCAAGAGATTCTAATCTCATTAAAAGGGAAAAATCACATCAATTCAAAATAACATTGGGAGTATTTTGAATCATCCACAAAGTACAGTAGTATACTGTTGCTGCTGCTGCTAAATCGCTTCAGTCGTGTCCGACTCTGTGCGACCCCATAGACAGCAGCCCACCAGGCTCCCCCGTCCCTGGGATTCTCCAGGCAAGAACATTGGAGTGGGTTGCCGTTTCCTTCTCCAATGCATGAAAGTGAAAAGTGAAAGTGAAGTTGCTCAGTCGTGTCCAACTTTTAGTGACCCCATGGACTGCAGCCTTCCAGGCTCCTCTGTCCATGGAATTTCAGGCAAGAGTACTGGAGTGGGGTGCCATTGCCTTCTCCACAGTAGTATACTATCTTGCAATAAAT
Organism: Neotragus moschatus; assembly: GCA_006410615.1. Classification (NCBI taxonomy): domain Eukaryota; kingdom Metazoa; phylum Chordata; class Mammalia; order Artiodactyla; family Bovidae; genus Neotragus; species Neotragus moschatus. The sequence continues at coordinate 2,613,347 of SJYA01001955.1, read as the reverse complement.
CCAACATAGCCAAGGATATTTTGTAATGTGGAAGAGTTTGCTGTTTTCATCTGAAATCAGTTGAAGTAGCTTGCCTATGTTTAGGAACTATGCTGTGAGAAAAATATTATATTTATATAAAGAAATCTTAAACAATTTGCTTCCCTCTTCCCTCAGCGTTACAAGATTCATCCTTCTGTAAAGTTTTTAACACTGCTTAGTTAAGAGAGAGATTTTTATAGCTACATCCAATTCCCATCAATACTCCCAAGTCAGGAAAATATTTTTATTTTTTGATAAGTTTTGGTTTAAAAGAACTCAATACTTATTCTCTCTGAATTGTCTCAGTGGGAAATGGAAATACAAACATGAAATTTTTAGTTTATCTAAGACTTTTTATTATTTTACTAAATACCTAAATTCCTTATACTTTGTAGATCAGTTTTTATTAATGATAATAATATTTAAAGATATGAAATGTAAACTTAGGTCTTCCATTAAATAAGTCATAGACAGTAAAGAATCTGCCCAAAATGTGGGAGACCTGGGTTTGATCCCTGGATAAAGAAGGTCCCCTGGAGAAGGAAATGGCTACCCACTCCAGTATTCTAGCCTTGAGAAGTCCCTGGACAGAGGAACCTGGTGGGCTACAGTCTGTGGGATCGCAAAGAGTCAGAGATGACTGAGTGGCTAAGACTTACTTACTCATTTAAGCATATAGTGTTTATAAATTTGTCTTTCGTAAACTTCAGATAACATTCCATTTATGTGGATTGATAGTTTCACCACTTACAGCATCTGGGTATAGTTTATGATGTCCTTATTCCTCTGCCAAACTGTGAACTATGATTTAAAATTAACTTAAATATGTTTCCTGAAATCTGTTATTGAATTAGGATCTTTAGAACAATTCAATATTATGGCAATTGGGTAGGTACCCTTGTTTATCTTGATACTTTAAAAAAGTTAACATTTGGAGAGAGAGGAAATAGAGTCTATAGTTACCACACAGTTCTAATCTTTTAAAACTTATGTGTTTTTACTGATATAAATAAATTTGTTCTTCAAACCATTCAAGTTGGGGTGGATGTCATAATCAAAGTATTATATACATTGTTGTAAAATACACTTGATAAGATTGTTTTAACATTAGAGTACACATTGTCATGTAATGCATTGCTTGGTTAGGTATATACTGTATATCTACACATAAGTATATATTAAGGTATATTAAAACTAATGAAAAAAGACATTTGAATTCAATAAAGGAGGAAGACTGGTAGACTTGAGAAAGCTGAACTCCACATCCACAGTCTATTCTCAATATGAGTTAGCAAATTTTGCTATCTGGGTTTTGTATAGGTGACAGTCCTTCTCCCTTCATCAAATGTGTTTTCTCTGATTTCAAAAGAGTGATGACTCATTATGATTCAGAGCATTTTATGACTTAGACAGTTGTATAAATAATAAAGAGTCCCTCACTTCTGGTGAAGTTGAAATTTCCGAAGATTCTTCTCTTAAGAACATATGCTTTTACGTTCAACTAACAAACCTCCCGTGACAGTGCTCACAGATATTACCCTTGCCCAAATCAGGACTCGGTTCAGACCTTCAGAGACTGACAGGCATCTTTTGTATGTGCATCAGCTTTGGTGTTCATAAGTAACTAACTGCTTGTCTGCACCAAAGATTTACTCTCTCACTTTGCTAATGTAATCTGTGACATGATACACACAGAGAAAGAATACCTTAGCACTTAGTCTTGATTCATATGGTTCAGATTTCTTTCAGAATTGCTCAACCGTATTGTATATTTATTTTATTTAAAATGTGGTTATTTTTATAGTGTTCAGGTAAAGAAAGCAGTTCATACCTACATTTGAAGTGAAAGTCTGTCATGTCTGACTCTTAGTGACCTCATGGACTGTAGCCTACCAGGCTCCTCTGTCCATGGAATTGTCCAGGCCAGAATACTGGAGTGGGTAGCCATTCCCTTCTCCAAGGGATCTTCTGAACACAGGGATCAAACCTATGTCTCCTGCATTGCAGGTGGATTCTTTACCGTCTGAGGCACCAGGGGAGCGCTTACATTTGAAGGTTTATTGTTAATATTTAGACAGATTTTTAAAAATATATACTCGAAGTATGGCCCAGATAATCGTTTTTTTAAATTGTACAGAAGTCTCTTTATTAGAATAGCTTTCTATTTTCCCTTTAATCAATCAATCAATCAATCAATCAATTTTATTGAGATACAATTGACATATAACCTTACCTTAGGTATGGCAGCTTCTTTCCGTAGAGGATAAGGCCAGAGAGAGACTCAGTTGTTGGCAGCCAACACTCTTGGAAGCTAAGGGAATTATGGCTTCAGTCCTGATGGGGATTCTAGACGGTGCAACAGAGATGTATATTTTGAGATCTTTCTGGACACCTCTGCATGTTGACCAGTTAAATCTAAAAAGCTGTGGGTAACCAGAGTTGCTAGACTTGTGCTGCTCAGGAGCCTGAAAGAAGACTAAGAGGAGAAATTGATTCTCAAAGATTAAACTCTATTTTCTTTTCAAAGGCAAACGGTAATTTATTAGATAATAATTTATTGGCTGGGCTGAGGTATCAGTGTTGCAGGTAAGAGTTAGCTTTGAAGCCTTAACTTATAAATTCTTACTCAAAATGGGTTTCTTGAAGGGGAATTGAGGCTTGCCATTCATTGATTTCTTGTACAAATTCATGTATAAATGATAGATAGCAATGACTTATCATTTGGTTAAGAGACAATTAAGATATTTTCAGAAATGTTTGAGTGTATAAAAGGGAAAGTGGAGGAGAAAAAAAATGTAAAGGAGCCTGAGTGAGGATATCTGGAAGTCTAGTAAAAAGAAAGTATATACAGAGGGTAATTCCTTAAAAAAACAAACAACAAAAAAAAGGACCCAATATTTGAAGGATGGTAATCGTGCTGGAAGAAACACTTTATATTAAGCAGTGACATTTATGGAATGTTTCATTATTTGCAACCTTAATTAATAGGTAACGAATGTTTTTATATGGATTCCAATACATTNACAGAGGGTAATTCCTTAAAAAAACAAACAACAAAAAAAAGGACCCAATATTTGAAGGATGGTAATCGTGCTGGAAGAAACACTTTATATTAAGCAGTGACATTTATGGAATGTTTCATTATTTGCAACCTTAATTAATAGGTAACGAATGTTTTTATATGGATTCCAATACATTCCAGAAGAAGAAAGCCGGTAAAGTGATGCTAAGGCGTTTACTGCAAATTCAAGGCTAGGGTAAATTGTCGTGGCAACAGACAGCGGAATTGTGAATGTAGAACATTACGTGCTCCAAGTTTTACTTATTAAAAACCTTCTTTTGTCTCTGTCTGTTAGTTTTAAACTTGCTTTTCCCTCCCTTCCTCAGTAATCACTGAGGTTCCAACACGTCCTGGCAACTGTAAATCCTACTCGCTGTTGGTGAAATAAATTTCAACAAAATAAGAAGAAAATGTTCCTTCCTCCCTCACAGTCTACTAGGAAAGCAGATAATATCCATTTTGATAAAACTATTCTTATGAGGATTAATGCTAACAAAGAAATTTTGTAAACCACCCAAATTTCTAAGTTTGTTGCTATATCCTGTGAAATTAACCTTAACCTCCATGAAGTCTGTAGTTTCAATTGGTTACATTTATGATGGAATTCCAGTTGAGCTATTTCAAATCCTAAAAGATGATGCTGTGAAAGTGCTGCACTCAATATNAGGGATTGGTGACAAGAGGAGAAGGAGACAATGGAGGATGAGATGGATGGATGGCATCACCAACTTGATGGACATGAGTTTGAGTGTACTCCAGGAGTTGGTGATGGACAGGGAGGCCTGATGTGCTGCGATTCATGGGGTCGCAAAGAGTTGGACACAACTAAGCGACCTAACTGAACTGAACTGAAATGATGGTACTTGTCATAGCTTCCCTGGTGGCTCAGTTGGTAAAAAATCTACCTGCAATGCAGGAGACCCCAGTTTGATTTCTGGGTCTGGAAGATCTGCTGGAGAAGGGATAGGCTGCTCCAGTATTCTTGGGCTTCCCTGTGGCTCAGCTGGTAAAGAATCCACCTGCAATGTGGGAGACCTGGGTGGCTCACCGCAATGTAGGAAATGCAGGTTCGATCCCTGGGTTAGGGAATATCCCCTGGAAAAGGAAATGGCAACCCACTCTTGCCTGGGAAATCTCATGGACAGAGGAACCTGGTGGGCTACAGTCCATGGGGTCACGAAAGAGTTGTATTGTATATTTTCTTGATAAAAAGTCAGAAGGGCATCACTGGATCTTCCAACTCCTCTCATACAATGAAACAAAAAAAATAAAATGACCTCACTGGTTTCTCACTAAACCCAAAGTTGGATGTATTTGAATTAATGATGGTTACTAAGAAAAATGGGCTTAGACGGTAAAGAATCTGCCTGCAAGGTGGAAGATCTGGGTTTGATCCCTGATTCAGGAAGGTACCCTGGAGAGGGAAACGTCTACCCACTCCAGTATTCTTGCCTGGAGAATCCCATGGACAGAGGAGCCTGGTGGGCTAGTCTATGGGATCACAAAGAGTCAGACATGACTGAGCTACTAACACACACATTAATAAAATAATTGATCCAGCAGTATCATTTTATAAATATCTCTTTCACCCTATCTCTATGAAGAAAATATACTTTGTTTAAGACTTCAGAATATCTGCATTCTCATCCTTGTTCTCAGGAACTGATGACCTTGGGAAAGTTAACACCTGTCTCTGAACATCCCCTCCCTTATCTGTATCTACTGCACATGTTGTTTAGAACAAAACCTGACAAAAAATAACTGCTTGATAAATATTAATTGACCTTCTCACTTTCCCCCTTTCCTTTCTTTCCTTTTCCCCACAGTTTTAATTCCCACCCCTCTGTCTTCTTGGCTCCTACAGTGCCTAGCATGAGCCTGAGTACATATGAAGTCCTCCAAAACTCTCTCCTTTCAGGTGGACAAAGACAATTTATTATTAAATCTTAAAATTCTTTTCTTTAAAAAATAGTTCCATTATTATTTGTGTCTCACATAAAGGACAGATGGTTTTCATTTCCCAGTTTGCTTTAATAGGAGGGAGAGCCTCCTTTTGTTAGGGATGTTGGCCAATGTCCAGCTCTTTCCAAATGGGATCTAGCAAGGACATATATTAATGTTGTCTGCTAGTCAGCCTCAGATAAGTTTTCTCCCTCTTTCTGTATTTCACTGACACAAACCCAGCTTGCTTCAGCAGTTAATAATGCCAGAGTTCAACTTTGCCACAGGAACGATTTTCCATCCTTCATGAATCAGCCAACTACTTCTGGAGTCCTGCAGTCCTGGAGTTTCATATCTTAATTTCTGCCATGGAAAAGTCATGGAAAGTCATTTTCATCATGGAAAATGGCCCATGAAGCTCAAACAATATGGGGCTCTCTCAGCAGCGCTGGAGTCCTGATCCTGTTTTAAGATACTAGCCTTGTATTAGNCAGCCAACTACTTCTGGAGTCCTGCAGTCCTGGAGTTTCATATCTTAATTTCTGCCATGGAAAAGTCATGGAAAGTCATTTTCATCATGGAAAATGGCCCATGAAGCTCAAACAATATGGGGCTCTCTCAGCAGCGCTGGAGTCCTGATCCTGTTTTAAGATACTAGCCTTGTATTAGGATGGCAAGCAACTGAGGCCTGCTTTCAGGCATCTTGATGAATTTCCTCCTACATTCATTATATGTTAGCATCTCTTTCTGATTCTTTCCTGCCAAATTAGATTTATTGGTGCAGCTGCAGTGGTGGAATGGTTGAAGGTTTGAGTATGTGTCAGAGTCAAGGCTAGCACTGGTGTGTCTGCTCTGCATTGCGGGGGGTTCAGTTCAGTTCAGTTCAGTCGCTCAGTCGTGTCTGACTCTTTGAGACCCCATGAATCACAGCACGCCAGGCCTCCCTGTCCATCACCAACTCCAGGAGTTCACTCAGACTCGTGTCCATCGAGTCCGTGATGCCATCCAGCCATCTCATTCTCGGTCGTCCCCTTCTC